>JABASH010003770.1:0-15626 GCA_019776445.1 Tomocerus maximus | reverse complement strand
TGATCCTGAGGAGTTGGCAATGGGCCCGTTTATGTGGCCTGCGCCCTGGACGATATATCTTATTTATAGTATGTCGTCCACCTCTTATAACAGAACAGAACAGAACAGCTAAATATTGATGGGTAATACTAAATGTAAACAAATGTAATTGTTGAATGGCCAATTGGAGTAATTAATATGGAATCCTGTGATATAGAAATGAAGCGAGCAAAGGGCTGCGTTGTTTACTCTCATTAAAGTTTGGATTGTGTCTGCCTACTTCATATTGTCATCGGATGTTCAATCTGTGTCGTGTGACTTATAATAGTGTGTAGGTTGTGTTATTGGACTATCCATTTAAGTTTTAACAATTTTGGTATGGGTTTTGCTAGGAGGAAGGAGTTCCTCTAAGGCTTCTCACTCTGACACGACTCGAGGACGAAATAGAAAAACAAGTTCTTTATTTGGTGATGGTTCTCGATTCTGTTTGCTTGGATGTCATTAAAAACATAGAAAATCGATAGAATGGAACTTCCTTGTAAATCTTGGTCTCTTTTTCTACGCTCACTACTTGAGTACCTACTGCCTGCGTATAGTATTTGTGGTCCATCGCCTATGCTGACAGCCCTGCACTATACGCAAGAGATACACACGCAGAACTCTTTTCGCAGAGTACGGGGGGCTTCTTCGATATTATCTCGCTCTAGATCCGTTCCTGCTTTGTTAAGTACGAATGCGAACATCTTTCTTCTTTCACCACGTCTATCTATCTAGTATGTGTAATCTGCTGTACATACATTTACACACGGTATAGTAAAGACAGCAAGTATACATTAATGTAGCGAGCTAGCCCCACTAAATAGCTACCTCACGTCTTCGTCTCTCTGCCTGCTGCACTATTGATACATCTCTCTGAAAGAAGAAAGACAGTCCAGCTGGAAGAAAAAAAAATCAGTAGAACAAACAACAGTTGGAAGGGTTCTCGTCGACTACTGAGGAAAGTAAAGCATCTTTATGTACTAAAGAACACCACAAGTCTGAAAATTCTGTTTTCCTATCCAGACCTCACTCACGAGTGCCCATGCATCGAGATCTCTCCGCTCCCCATTCTTTCAAGACCAGTCTATTATAGTGCACACAATAAGATGAGAAGTGTACCTTATTTACCAAACACTGTACAATGGCTAAGAACATAAAAGATAAGATTCCCATTTTCCATCCGTTCCTATCTAATCGTCCTCATAACATTATAAAAATCTACTCGCTCCACTGCAGTTACTTTTGAGTGACCTTTGGGCGGGAAACAGCTAGGCTCGCCCACATGTTTTCCTTTCATTTATAATATTCACTACAAGCAACATTTTCGTTCCAATTATAATGTAGGTGCATAAATATTATCATGTAAGAAGTATAAAAGTTTAAATATCATTTACTGATTGCATACACCTACTCTAACCACTGCTGAACTGACTACATACAGGAAAAATATATACTAAAGCCCTTTTTCATGAATTAGCACTTAATGTATTACGTATGTACATGACTAAATTAAATAGGTAATTGGAGGCTGATTAATTGTATATTGTATCACCAAATCTCGGAATTTTAATTCTTAAAATGAACTTCCCTTGTATAGGCAGAGGCGTATACAGTTCTCGGTAAATGTTCCAAGAAACATGTTTTCCCATGACACAAGAAATGATGGTGGTGATGATTTATAAGATCTCCATACATAAGGTCCACCAACAACCTAAGTAGCTTTATAAGTAATACAGTAATACACCAGTATTAGCAACGAACTTGAATTTAGCAGAGAGAAACACTTTATTAGTATTTGTCATACATTTACATGATAGTGGCTATAGGACTCAGAATACGTACCAAATTAAGAATAAAGCAATAATGATAAATATTTGATATCAACAATTAGTTATTGCGTTATTGGATGATTATGTAGGACGTTTACGGAACCTGCTCTAATTACTGTAATGATTACCTTAAGTAAAGAACTTACGTTACTTAGAACTCAGAGTTACGTTAAATGAATGGACACTTACTGTCTATTAAACAAATTTAAGGAATTGGTAGGGCATGACATAAGTATTGGTAGGGCATGACAGAATGCAATGCGCAACCGCAAGCGGGTATTTTAATTGCATATTACGAAATTAACTAAATGCTGCTGGGCTGGATGCCTACCTTTTCTGATTTGAGTAACAAGTACTGGGAGCCCTGGTTTCATAATAAAAAGTTATGCATGAAGTATAAAATAAGTTCAGAATTTTTTCTGGACTCATTGATGCATCAAGTTCATATGCATCAAGTAAACCATAATTTATGCATGATCACTATTAGTTGTTTTTAAATTTATTTTTCAGTATTTAAATAGGTAGATGATTTGTTAGTTATTACAATTAGAATCTGAGTAGAGGAGTTCAGAGGTACCTACTATACTCTTTAGATAATAGGCATATATTATTGAGTACATGCNTATTGAGTGCATGCCTTTTGAAACAATTTGGTGTGCAATGTTTGAGAGTCAGGGGCGTATTTGATGAAATGTGTATAGATAGAGCGGAAGGGCATTGGCAGTGTGCGAAATACGGAAATTAGAATGGAAAGGGAAAGAGGGAAGTCTCCTCTAGTAAATCTCAAGTTTAATTCTGTCTGTCTTTGCTAAAGGCAAATATTGTGGGTAGCTTTTACTGTTCTACATTCCTTTGGCCTGAAAGTTTTGGCCTAGCAGATAGTTGGCTGTTCTGTTAGAACAGAAAGGATGGATGGAGAAACTAATGATATCATTAAATTCTGTTAGCTTATTTGAGAAGATTGACTCGTAGTTGTAGTTTTAGTTGGTAAATAAATATATTAGGGAAGTTTGAGTTGAGTGGAATGGAATTCAGTTTGGAGTGGATGGAGGAATTGAAGAAGGAAATAAATATAGGGATGACGAGACAGAGGTACTGCCTACTGCCTACCTACTTACTTGCTCAATAAACGGAGCAGACTTTGTCTGAGCCAAATAAATAGAAAGCAACTCCAATGCAAAAGAAAGGATTCACCTCAACAGTTTACATTGTGTCTTCCTTCAGATTAGACTTTCACTATCCATGGAAATTATTGAGCACTGAACACTTTTTTCCCTACAAAGACTGCATGCAATGCTCAAACAATGCTGAACGGAATAAATTGGTGTCTCTACACTTATAGACTTGCCTTGAATGCTTGGTCGTCTATTGCAGTCATACCATATACAGATATACCATTGCCAATTCATTACTGTACTTCTGTACAGCACTCTTTATTTATTAAAAGTTTACTAGAAAAATTTCTAACATTAAATTGAAGTACCTATACTAATTTAGATAGAATACCTAAGTTTGTATTGATGGAATTGCTTCCATTACTGTTACGTAGTATCGGTGGCAGCCAGTAGATCTGCTAAGATATTCAGCATAAAATTATGATATCTTATACCATATATTTATATTTTTATGTTTTTGTGAACTAAGATCGACTCAATTTTAAGTGTCGTCTCTTTGTAGACAAAAATCCGACTATCAGACTCTTTAGGCCATACTGTAACTGACATGGTCATAACGTGAATGATATATAACTTAGTACAGTAAATGTAATTGTAATGTTTAATCAACAGGGTGCGCAAAAAGACTTTCACCATGTTAGACTAAACTCCATATAACACTTTCACATGTGTTTTCACTTGACGACTTTCACCATGAACATTTTATATGGAGTTTGGGCTTCAATAGACAAATCTCATGTACACGGATAGTTCTTTAAAGCGTTATCTAATGTGCCCTGTAGGTAGATGTGCACAATATGTACATAATTAATATTATGCCTTTAATATTTATATTTAGTAACATGGTGGAATCACTTTATTAAACCCATCAGTAAAGTACATGATTATTAATTTCATTATAGAGTGGTTACAAAATGAATACATTAGGATCTTGCAACAAAACATTTGGAGTTCATTCAGACCATGTACTTCTCACTATGTAAGGTTGACATCCACTATCCGCAGGGTTATACATGCATATAATGTTATTATAAAATGGAGAAGGATGCAGTTCACTTTGGGTCTTAATTAAAATCCTGTTTAGATACACACATACACAGGCTGAACTTGACTCCAGTCATCTATTCTAATCTAAAAGATGAATCGAGGGATTCAGAGTGCAAGTCAAAGTAGTCAATCGTCGTCATTACATGCACACACTATATTTTATACATATGGAGTCAATTCCTATTCATTTCCATGCCCTCAATGCACACTAAGATTTCAATCGTCGCCTTTGAACACATGCTGTAATAAACCATTAGTTTCGGATATTAAATAGACTGCATCCTATTAGTGAAATGACAATGACATCGATATTTCTGCTCATTCTGGTGCAGACATCAGCAGCGTTGTGAGTAGGTAAGGATTTGTAAACTGTAGGATTGGAGGCAGAACCCAGAACTGCATGCATGCAAACTCCAAGCCAGAAATGGCACACAGACCGACAAGACAGATAGACTGTTAGGATTGGGAACGATTGCATATAGATTGCTCAAATAAATATAAAAATTACTGAAGTTTATTTGGCTTAGAACTTCTGTATGAATGCCAACTATCAACTTATGTGCAATAAATCTTTTCATTAAATAACTAAACTAACTACTCCAAGGCAAGAAAGAATTGGACTTTTCTCAATTCATTTGTATGGATATGAAAAGTCTTGGAATTTTAAGAACTATCGACGATCTGCTAGAAGCATCTTTTTTATGCAGCGTACAGAGTTCATCCCAAAGAGTGTCACAGAATTCTTCCCAACTCGTAAGGTTTTTATATTATGGAATGACACATTTCAAAAAGCAATCAATCGACAATTACTTTCCCCGTTTGCTTTCACTTCTAGCTCCTGCTATTTAATAATAATAATACAGATTAATACAATAGTTTAAATGGATGGACTGAGTACTGCATATGTATGAAAATTGTTTGTGAAATTAGACGAATGTGCTTCATTTTCGATGCCTAAATTAGTTACACTCTGTGGTCTACAGAATGTATATGTTGTCGACAGAATGTTATTGTTGCCCTACTTGTTACCTAGAGTAAGAAAGACAAAAGATTGTTCATGGTCAGCAAAACAGTCCGAATGGGGAATAAATTCTGGTCATGTTTATTCTCTTCGCATATCAATTTATCGCCATATTGTCAACCTTCTCTATTGATACTCTGATTCGAATTCCAGACAAGCCTCTGAGTTTAGATATAAGCAGAAAAGTTGTTCTGCCTGGACACAAGTTAACGATAAGTGCGGTAGGTAAGTAAAAAGTCACTTTATATGTATTCAATAAGGCTTTATGGACAAATCGTGCCTTCGAGTCACATATTGTTTGTTTCCGTGTCACAGACTGTACCTTGACCGGCTAAGCGATTCAACACACATATGCGCTTAGTGTGCTCATGCACTTCTCGTTATACCTGCAAAGGAAAGGTAAAATGAAAGTCCAGAAACGAATTGTCACATTTTGTTTAAATGCAAAGACTTTCTATGTGAGAGGCAGATAGAATTCGGTGACCAATACAAATACCGAACCTATGTGGTTATTGTCAGCAGAATGAAAACACGAGTGGCTCCACTTAAAAAACTTTAGTTGGTCCTGTCGACTACGTTTTGTTCTGCTTGGCTGATTGTCACTGAACAAAGTGCCTGCTGCTGTAGAGTACAAGTATGCCACTTTTGACATGAGTGCCTTTCGAAACACACAAGTATGTATTGCTATTTACCAGTGACTGTAAGGTTCACTGTTATATAATTTATATAGGTTAGGTTGGGAAACATATATTTACGTGTATATGGTTGAAAGATATACTCAGTTGGGTATGTGTGGGGAATAATGTGAGGCAGATAATATTTATTTAAAGGTGATGTGCATTATGAAGGTATAGATGAGATCAGAGAACAATCTAGAGAACTTTATAAGAAAGCAAGCAACCCAAGTACAGATAGAAATGGATATAGTATTAGTAAGTAGTATCCCTTGTGTAATAGGAATTTAAAGAGGGACCGGATAAGTACTCCAAATAAAAAGAAAACTCAAAGCTTTCTCCTTTCACCGTCGTTGAAAAAAGGAAATCTTTGGTCGGAACAATGCTGAGGTAGTCAGGGAACGTGAGTATATGTCTACAATGGCCGGAAAGCAATTTAGACTGCCTTTAGCCCATCAGTATTTTCCATGTAACCAAATATCTCGGAGGAAGGTATATTTCTATGCATAGAGTGAGAGAGAGTTGTGGCTAGGGGAAGAGTGAGTCAGAAGCCAAAGGAAGCGTATTTACTAGTGAATAGCTAAGCCGAGAACGTTGGAGGGAAAGGATGCTTTCACTCTTCGTTTGCTTAGAAGATGGTGCTTTGCTGAGGAGCTCTAACAATCAGAGTGGCTATGTTCTTACATAACATGACAATCAGTGAGATCAGCTCTCAGGACTTACAGATAGTCGCTTCAAGTAGAAAGACTAACGTAACGTAGCGTAATGTAATGTAAACTCAAAGCCACATTACGAAACGAGTGAGGCAAGAGGATTTCCCTTTTCAACTAATGGAACGGAACTTTTTCTCAGCCAAGACATATTTCTTTTTACTCATTCCCTTTCAATATCCACATTCTATTGCTACTTATGCACTTACTTATTTACTATACATAACTATATGCTGATCACTACACACCCATATAACACATATAGCACTCCGCACAATACCAAACTATACAACTTACTGCCAATTTCAACGTATTTCCATCTATGGATTTTTGCAGTATCTGGATACACACTTCCTGGTTAGAACCATTACCTATGTTTGTTTGCTTTGGAGAACAAATCTTTCGGTTTACTCTCTTTTCTACTTCTCTGATAAATTCCTGCATGACTAAAATTCGTCCTCTACAAACAACATTTTTCATTCATTACGAACACCATCATTACTATGTTGTAGTTTATGAATAACGTAGATTTATTTACTTTACTTAACCAATTACTAGATAGTTAGTAGATACTACGAAGCAGAAATAGTAATAATAGCAAGAGAAGGGAAAACTATTTGGTAGTGAATTATTTACATTTAACTAGAGAATTTTAATTACTCCTTTATGGCTGTGGGTGGATCTGCGGAGGGTTTACTTTATCAGTACAGACCATCTATGCCCTTAGAATTAAATAAATTGTGTAACAAGAACAGTGTAAATTATAGGTATGTATAAGTGGGTATAATATATTGTACAGTACCCCAGCTAGTAGAGGCTCCGAATCAGTAAAAGAACTAGGACATCAAAACAAAATGTTTGTTCTATATAATATTTACTTATCATTACCCCAGCAAATCGTGTTGGGTGGGTAAGAAAATAAGAGTCACCAACGTTAAAGGATGAAATAGAACATAATTGATGACATTTCTTCGCTTAAGCTGATGTCACCTGCACTGCTATCTGTATACTACACACTGTTCTTAGACTGTCTGCTGTAGGAGGTAGACTTGTAATATTTGGTTATTTGAAATGCATTGGAATTAGTGGAGTAGTTGGGATTGCAGAATGAAGTGGTGGATATAGCAGAGATTGGCGAGAGATAAGAATCAAAGGAAAGGAGGTGGAGGGGAAGAGGATGAGAGGAGTGGAAACCGGAAGAGGGTGAATCAGAGAAAACGGTTTTGTCTGTCTTTGGCCAATCTTCCCTGTTGACTGCTCCGGCTGTATGCAAACTCAAGTGTTACTCTTTGATCTCTGCTCACTCTCTATTCCTAATGGGAAAGAAGACGAGCGGAGAAAAGTCTGGGAAAGTCGGGAGAGGAAGGTGCTATTGACAAATTCCTGTACAATGCCTGCACTGCTGACAATCAGACTCCGTGGCTCAGCAACTCAGCTTGACTCAAGTTGACTTCAATGACGAAACTCTGCTATCTGTGCCATTCTCCTCGTTTCCTGTGCACCCATCCAGTCTTCGAATTTGGGCGAAAAGAAAGATTCTCCGCTCTCTGTGGTAACTCTTCCTTTCCATTCTCACAACTCTGTTGTTGGTCCACGTGTACATCTTCCATTTCCATTAGTAAGACCTACATTTGTCTTATAAGTTATAACCCGCATATATCGGCATCATGCTCAATTCAATCCTTATATTATGGATCCCCCAAGGGAGAACATCTCAGGAATAACTCTAAGTGGCAGGATATAAAAACTGAACTTCTCATTTACACAAACAAATCGACAAGATTATTGCCTAAATACTGCTGGCCAAAAAACTGACTTTTCAAAATTTCGTTATCACTAATTCTCGTTAAACAACCGAATTATACTTACTTGAACATATCTAAATTAGCCACCAATATGATTAATATTTTTATCACCTCTGAGTCTGACTTTGCATTGGTTCGATTCACTTACACTTTAGTGAAAGTTGGGATCGTAGGCTACAGCCGTGAAAAAAGGATTTTTATGCTTGGAATGTGAAATCTCATTTGCTGCGTGGGGAAAACTGAACTGAGCGTCATGCCCTACTTTCACCGTCTCACCTGTATAAAATAGTAATATGGACTCTACTCTGCTGATTTTAAGATAATTCAATTTTACTCTATGATGATGTTCTATGAAAACTAAAAGTTATGACTATTCTGCAGTAAAGTAAGTAGTATGTATGTAGTAGTTGTATTATTATTTATTCCTGTTCCTACTCATTCCCGGTAGACACGTCCATACTGCTAGATTTCTTGGCGAAATGACACTGAAGCCTTGATTGGAGTAGAATGGTTGTGTTGGAATAGTATAGGTATTGAAAGAAATCTAGGTTTCATTTTGCAGTGTGTTGTTGTGCCCTGACGAAGAGTGTCGCTCAGAGTCAACTCCTTTGTTTTCCTAAGAAGTATTTGGAACTTGTTGTTCCATTGTCCTCTTCGTTTACATTCGTCCTCTTTTGTTTCTCGCTTTTCTACTCCTTTGTTGTATGTGTTGCATATTTCTGCTCTCCCCATCTGCATCCTATAGCTTACATGCTAGAGCAGTATAAGCAGTACTGAGCTGCTACTGGGATGGAGGCTTAAGAAATTCTATCCTGCATAGCAGAAAGGATTATGTTCTCCGGGTATGCATGTAATATACGTAAGTGTGTGTGGGACTTGTCTATATGGTGCTAGGCATAAGTAAAAGCGTCCTGAGGGGATCTAAATATGTACAGTGTGCACTAGGGAGTGTGTAGGACACAATGGAATCATATTATTATTACAATTTACATTTATAAGGTAGTTACATGCATAGGTTTATGTACAGTGACAGTTCAAAGTGGAATGGAATGCTCAGGTGTTCCGAGTTGTTTTAAGAGCCCGTAAAACTATTTTCTAGGGATAAATATGCAATCTTAGTCTGATCCATCGGATTTTTACCCGCTGTATTGAGAGTTATTGTACTGTCGGTCAAAATGAATGACGTGTTGGGAGGGAGAATCTTTGGATCATGAGCTGAGCACGAAGTAGCAAAAAAATGTTAAGAAACCAAAGAGAAAAGTGTGTAGAAGAAAATCACCCGATTTACTACAGCCCATCCAAAGTGCATGCATTTGCAGCAGAGTTGTCTTTCGGAATTAAATTACGGCTTTTGTGCCTACAGTATTACTCGGATACATGTGCAGCAGGCAGGTGCCAAAGGATTTACTTTGTTACCGCAGCTCTTATATTTATGTTCATGCACCTTTAGCAGTTTGCAGTTCCGGGGCATAATCTCCTCTTTTAATTTATTGGCAAGGATAAACGTGGGAAGCAAAAGCATTTGTTTACATGTGTACCTACTACCCTCTGTCTTCAAAGTAATGGGGCTTAACTACCACTTTCAATCTAACTCCTTATACATACTATCGGGAAACCACTCTAAAATGTATACATAAATTCTATATGCTAAAATGCCAGTGACGACTGTGTCTCTGCATTGTTGGTTATCTGAAGTTAGAATCATCGTAGAAGAATGGCAAATAATATTGTAGCTTATATTAACAAGCATTTTCCAGAGACCGGTCGAAAGCGAGATATTATTTGAACCATGACCTTTGACCAAGAAAAAGATGAAAAAAGAGATTAGAGCAGGCAGGTCGAGAGCTGCGAATGCGCAGGCGTCGTGGGTATATTTCTTTCTACAACTACTACATCTACATTACTATTTTAGTTTAGAAATCCTAGATAGTGTGTCATGTGTTGTAAAGCAGTACCAGTGACCAGTACCTACTGTGCCTACTGATTTGAATATTTTTTGTATTCTCTGGACAAATGTGACATTTGAATAAAGCAATTACCTAAATATATGAATAGTACACAGTTACATTACGTTAACTTACCAACTACTACGTACACGGTACACCACAACTCGTACTAAACGTCATTTTCGAAAAATAATGCTTGTTGACTGGAGGTCAAATGGCCCGATACATACGTACGTCTCAGTTATGTGACCTGGCGGTGGTAGCGAGCATAAGTAAGTAGTTAGTAGGATGAAGATGGGTATTGAGGTTAGTATAGGTGTAGGTAGAGAGATGTAGTGGGTAAACAAGTATTATAAAGTTGAATGTTATATTTGAGATGGAATTTATTTAATTTTCGATCAGCGAATGGGAAATAAGAAATAAAAATTTGATAAAAAGAGCAATATAAAAGTTAGAGTGGAGTGGTCGAGGGCAGAGAGGTCTGCGAGTGTATAGCTACTCAATAAGCAGATAGTGGATGGAGTTATATGGTCTAAAGAGATTGAAAAGGGAGACTCGACGGGCTAAATTGCAAGGGAAGTAGGACTCGGTTGACAGGATTATTGACAGAGATGAGTGAGTTTGTTTGAAGTGAGTTTGTTGTCGGGGAATCGATATAAGCTCATCGATCCGAACGAGTAGCGATTATGTAAAGAGAATTTGTCGATATAAAGTTCAGAATGGGAAAGAGGAGTCGGGCAAGAGGAGATGATGCTGATCTTATTTAACTTGTGCCTCTGATCATTCTTGACTTGCTCTCCAGATTACCTAGTCAACCACAATCACTTGACTCACAGTCATTTCCAACAGGAAACCCAAATCAAAATCAAAGGAAACGAACATAAGATGAGATGAGAAAATCTCAAGGTAATCTTAACTTGCCCACCGGAGGATCACAAACGAAACTCCTAAGTAACTTTCTCCACTGCATCCAACATCAACTTACATACTACAGATAAATGCATACCTTGGCGAAACAGTCAAGACTTCGTTTACAATAACGTTTGCTAAATAAGAACAACGCAACTGCAAATGCCATGTACAGATTAAATTGGATAGGTACATCCGCTAACATTTACTCTGCAAGACCCGAGCCTCCAATATTCAGTTATTGTATTTACCGAGCTCCTATATTTAATTATTTATTTAGGACAGATAGACAACTGTGTACAAATAATATATCTAATGCATCACAAAATACCTTAACTACACTTGCACTATATGCGCACAGACCTGCTATAATCTATTGTCTATTTTTAATGTCGTGAGATTTACTACTGTAAAGACTTGCTGCTCTCACCATGCACCACACAATGCAGAATTGAAGCTGACCGTAATGCGCATAAAAGCTCCAGTACTTTTCCACTCCTTAACATGCGAAAGTCCAACTTAAATTTTTCCAATGGCTTTTTGATGCAGATCAAATCGGAGTAGACTTTTCATTTATATTTCATTAGAATCACCATGTTCAAATTGACACTAGATGTAACTTGGAACATGAGACAGCATGAGATGCTACAGCTATAGCCCTTTGAAATTCAAAAATGGTGCACCAGTATGTTGATATTTTCACATGTCTGCCCCTTCACAGAAATATAGCGGTAGAAGCAATTCAAAGACGATCAGGGATACTTACCAAGGACAGATAGCGCTTTATTTAGCTTTCATCATGCAAGTGTGATTTCCCATCACTTTCACCAAAGGGAAAGTAAAATGAAAGGTAAAATGACGGGAAAAGGGTGAAAAGTGATATTTAGGTATAAATCTTTAAGCGTTACTTTACTTTATACGTAGCAGTAGCTCTTTAGTTCTATTTAATTAAATACATTACCACTCCTTTCTACCAAAATGTATTGTGGTCAGAAATGCGATAACTTATTTCCAGTTTGGAGTGAAAAAGCACAAACACGGAAACCCTTATCATTTCAAAACTGAATTGCGTCAATTTTTGGCTAGTGTGATCACATTTGTCTTTTAATATCCAAAGGAAATACTATTTTCACTGCAGGGAAAATTCTAAGCTGGTCTTCCTGTTCTGTTCTATTTAATAAAATTATTCATTTAAATTTAATGAGATTTGTTGATCTTCCTGAACTTTTTGTTCCCTTCTAGCCTTTTAGTATACATTCTGCTGAATCTATTACAATTATAATGTTTATAATTTATAATAAATATTATACACACAGGACTCGTCTTCAAACTGCTTGAATTAAAACGTTACCCTATTACATAGGGAGGGAAGGGTGCAATAAAAATGTATGCCTATGAAGTGACAACTGAATAACTTGTGTTGAACGAAAAATTGAAAGTGCATTTAAAAGTAGGATGTGCAAGGAAAGTCGAGAGAAAGTTTTGGGGTGAACAACTTCCCATGTTTTCCATTTCACAGAAGAGTCCGCCGGTTAACTTTAGAGCCGACTTTGACTTCCTTGACATGACAAACACAGCACTTGATAGGCATATCGGTAAATTAGAATCCGTTAATAATATGGAAGTGCATATCATGTTCCTCGCCTGACTAAGTACTGCACTCACTACTAAAGTGAAAGAACTGACTAACTAGTTGTTACTACGAGGTGGATTATCAAGAACAGCACTATATTTCTAGTTTTAGCGTTTACTCGGCACAACTTGTTCTAATGTAATTATGGATAGTTTCGAGGAAGTAAATCTGCAATGTTTCGAAGTGTTAGGTTTAGAAGAGATGATAAACATAAAATAATTATTTCTATAGGTTAGTGTGATAGGTACATACCACAATTCATTTAGCCCACTATTTATTTTATTTAGTCTTTTCGGTTGGACATTATTAGTATTTGACCCTAATAATATACGTAAATACTCATCGTACTGTCGTTTGTAAGTTACCTAAATACATATATTATAGCATATCAAATCATAGAATTTAGTGACGAACATATTATTAGTGATATCATAGAACCTTTTCTAAACAAGTTAAAGCTTAATATGTACATGACGTGGGCTTAGTCATGCATGATGCAACATTGAACGTACCTATACCTAGGGGTATTTATGGACCCGACACTTACATACAATGAGCTCTTCACTCATGTAGAAAAAAGATATTATTCTGCGCTAGGTGCTCTTAATAGAGCTAGACTGGTACCTTACAAAGTATACGCCATGCTCAGGAATACAAATGTTTTGCTTATTTCTGATTATGCAATAACAATCTGGGGTCCTACTAAGTCGGGCAGTCTTAATAAGTTACAATCAAAAATTAATAACCCCCTATGTGTTTTTCATTACCCGAAGTTGGGTAAATACTATAATAAGATGTTCTGGGGAATTACAAGTACCGCTAATACAGTGAAATACGTTACCAAACAGTGTAAAATTGATCATAGGAATATCAATGATTATTACCTACTTGAAAAAGCTAATATCATAACTGTTTTGACAATAAAGTCTTACTACTGAAAGATTGATTTATATAACTATGGTCAGCCTATATAAAATATTGTCATATGGTACAAACATAAAAGGCTTACTAAAATATTATACCACACAAACTGTATCAGTTACAAAAAGAAGCACGAGGCAATCCAGCAACTAACAATTTTAGTGCACTTGACTGAGACTTACTAAAAGTCCAGTTTAGTAAAAGTAACATGGAACTCCCTCAGCCAATTGCTAAAGTCGAAGCAAGAGTCTGTAACTAATTTCTGTAAGCTGTTCAGTGCATATTACTACAGAGAAGATATTTATGTGCAATACTAATTTAAAATTAATTAATAAAAAATTCAAAATTATGTACTCGATCCTTACAATGTTAGCATCTAAATATAAAATAATAAGTACAACATAAAATCGGCTAGTTAGTATCATTCACTATAAAATCTGTGTATATTAATATGACTATCGATTTTTGATCTGGTTACTGACTTGGCTCTGTTTGAGGGAGTAAGTTATAGCTAAACTGGCTTGCCTTCGGTGCTGATTGTTATTAACACAATTCATCTTGTATGATTTGAACTATTTGGCACTTAAATAAAATACAGTTCAAAAGTTGAAATATTCAGAAAATCTGCTACCAACAATAATATTGTAAAACAACATTTTTAAAATCTATGTTATACTTAATTAGAGGAGTTTATGCATGTATATTGGACATGCACATGAATGCTAATATCCATACGGCCATATCCAAAATTCGCCATTCGTTTTAAATTTTTCGTTCGCATTTCTTCAAAAATTGAATTTTTGGAAATAAACAAACTGTGATGTCATAGTACGTTCATACCGTTCACACTAATGTAAAATGTAAATTGTAGCGTTTAGGTCGTAGGTACCCAGTGTGCTTTCAGCATATTTATCTGATACTAGGCTCCCATCATTTTATGACTCAATTTTGAAAGGTCAATCCCGCAAGGATTTATTTCGTAGGATCACATGTAAGGAATATTTCACTGCCAAATAAAGACAGAACATATCTGTAGACGAATTAAAGTTTTACATTTTTATACAGTTAGTAAGTAGATTTATAGCGAGTCATAGTGTAGTAATTGCTGATAAAATGTGAATTATCGTACGACATCGACATTAGGGATCGATATTTTACTGTGAAGAATAGGCATTTGAAATATGCATCCCTTTCCTTGTTCTATTACGTGCTTAGTATTGTACGACTGAACTTCTGTTAAGGGTTAACGCATAATATTGATAATAATCTGCCTAAAATTACGCAACAGTCTGAAGTGGTTCTCGAAGTTAAAACGAGTTCGAAGAATGCAAAAACTTTTCAGAGTAAAATACTTTTGAGTGCGTCTATTAAGGATATTGTATGATAATGCGCTAGCGAGCCGCGAGGAATCCTCATTTTTGACTTACAAACAATTTTTTATTGAATCCAAACAAAAGTTTAACTTTTTAGCAACATTGTATACATAGCCCCGTGCATAACAGAACGCCCTCATTAAAATACAGTAAAAGCAGGAAGGATTCTCGTAACTCCCTAGGTGAGTCAGCGAGTGCCTCAACAAAAGTCTAACGCATAGGCAATCTCTAAATCATAAATTATCATTCAGTTGTTATAAGTCAAAATCATGTTTTCAGTGAAGGTAATAGGAATTTGAGCTCCCAAATGTGATATATCGATTTGTTTTTTATGTCTCTAATATATTTATACAAACACGATTAGCAGGATAAATGTGATAATCTTCTGTCGTCGCATCCAAAAGTTTTGACTTTCTAATATCTTTATGCATTACGAAATGTAAGCAGCATTATTTTCTAGCTTTTCAAGAAATTAAAGATTCATATATTTTTCCACTAATATACTTAATACTAATAAACCATTGAAACGGATGTAAAAAAGTAGTGGTAAAAATTAAAATTAATT
>JABASH010003769.1:0-15629 GCA_019776445.1 Tomocerus maximus | reverse complement strand
TGCACTTCTTGCCATGGCTACCTCAAATTTCCCATGCAAAATCTTCAAATCAAAAATCCGAGAGTTAAAAAAAGTGCCACAAAAATTCGGGAATAATTATCTAGCGAATCTGAGGCCGTTTTTTTCAGTTTCCGTTCTCCAAATATGAAATAAAAATAGGAATACATTTTTCTAATGTATTTCTTCTACTCCAAACATTTTATTTCAAATTTTGAGCGTTAAAAATGTTTTTTCAAATTGGGCCTTCAGGTTCGCTAGACATACACGGGTAGATTTCAAAAACGTGAACCTTCCTTACTATTACTCTACTTTGGCCGTTCTCCTTGTTTTTTTATTTGAAAAGGTAATAACCCATCCTTAAGTAGGGCTACTAAAATTGCATTACGTGTGTTTTAATACGAACCGGGTTTAAAATTACTGATGTGTTGTAATACTACAAACCGGGTTTTAAAAGTATGGTTTGTTTCAATACAAATCGGGATTAAAAGTACGCGTGTTTTAATACAAACCAGATTTAAAAGCCACCAACCAGCTAGTTTCTAGCCCCCGCCACCTGTTTTTTTACATAGTAAAAATATGTCGGTAATTTTCAAGACGGGCACAACATAAGCACATGCAGGTAATGGCACGAGTTGGCATACTGGTTTTGGCATAAAAACCCAAAATTTTAAACATATATGCAATTGACTACAGACATTCCGGTTCTGGCCAGCTGCCATTTTTACCATTTCTCCCACTGCACATGTGGTAAGCAAAGCTGTTAATTTACATTTTGTCTCGCCTAGAAAAATGAACCATGGCGATGACGCATATTGACACGCGATAAAATATGTAAATGGCCTAATGCCAGTTTAAACCTATTTGATAATAATTAAAGAGTATTTATTTGAGTAATAAAATCCGTGCAGGTTTGATAAATATTTGAAGATAACATTAAACAGTCTCTGTGCCAGAGATGGGCTTTTATGTATCTGCATGTGCTTATGTTTGTTCCACCTATTTACTATCATATCAAATCGAGGCCCATCTATATTGTGAAACCCATCATCTTCCACCATCACCATCCACTATCAATCATGCATACATATTTGACATTTTATAAGTGTTAAATGTATATTATGACTACGAAATGATCATACATATATGATTCATATACAAATATTATTCGTTGTTTTTTTATTTCAAAAGCGACAGTGACTAGGTATGTACTATACTGGAGATAACCGTTAGTGTAACACATAGAGCTGTTAAATAAAGTCGTCGCTTAAACAAATTAATTCAGTCAATCAATCAACAACATGACCATTTATAATACTTTATTGATACTACTGGGAAAATTATATACTGAGTTATATAATAGAGTATAATTGTGTTTGGATTGGTTTGATTATCATCACCGTCGCCAAACTAAATAGGTAGAAAATGGCTGAAGAAATTAAGAATAATTTAGTTTTTCTTACAGAAAACTTAACTAATTTACCATCGATTTTAAATCATTGCGTCCAAAATGAGATTATCACAAGAGACGACAAGGAACGGATTGTAAGTAAACTATTATAACTTTGTTATTGCTTTGGAGTTTAGCCTACGGAATTAATTACGCTTACGTAATAATTATTATCTGAACTATTCATAGATGGCCGGTGAAACACCACAAGATCGAAATGATAGATTTATTGATAATGTGATGAAAAGAGACTGGAAAGAAATAAAAATTGATATTATTAAAATTTTACGAAAAACATCAAATGAACATTGCGCTGACAAAATAGAAGCTTCGACGGTTGATTCACGTAATGAATTACCGAAGTCTGAAGGACGCAAAACGAAAAGAATTCTTGACTCTAAATGGTGGCCAGAAGAAAAGAAACTTCCACCGTCTTTTATCGAAAGAAAAGAAGATAGAAAATTTACTGACGTATTAAAAGATTATCTGACAAAGAGTAAAAACAAATCGAGTGTTATCAGTCAAGGAACCACCATCACCGGAATGGGGGGCGTTGGAAAGACTACGATTGCAAAATGGTTTGCCATTGAAAATCACGATAATTACGACCATATTATTTGGATAGACTGCGGTGAGAAGAATCTTTCAACTTGTTTCACCGAATTGGCTAAAGAATTGAAAGTTGATACGAAACTTCGCTTGAATTCAGTATCAAAAGCATGCTTTTCTAAGTTGGAGGGAGTCAAATGCCTTTTTATTTTCGACAATGCTGAATGTTATCAAGGTCGCCAAGGAATACGAGATGTTCTCCCAAATCATGACAATTTCCACACTATCATTACATCGAGGACTAAAGAATGGGGTACTGAGTCAGGAGACGGACAAATTCCTGAAATGCATTTGGCTGCGTTTCCTACACGAGTCAGCATCGATTTCTTGACAATGAACTTGAAGAATACACAACATAGGGAAGAACAATTAGAACAATTGAGTGACCTACTTGGAAATCTTCCGTTGGCCTTACAAATTGCTCTTAATGCACTAAATACCAAACATACGTCTATAAATCAATACATTGACAGAATTAAGAACAGTGATCACATCATCAATCAAAAATTTGACGACTACGAAAAGACGATTAACAACACCATGAAAATGTCTTTGGACATCATTGAGGAACATGAATCAGACCCTGAACAAACAGCCCATAAAATTCTACTTATCTTAGGCTACATTAAAGCCGATTTGGTCGAAATTAAGTTGTTTGAAGCTATCGAAAAAATAACAGAATTTGAAGCAAAGGAGGCAATTGAATTGCTTGAAAAATACTCTTTAGTAACAATTTATTCGAACCAGGATGGAAATATAGACCACTGCAGTATTAATAAGCTATTACAAAATGTAATTCGTCACAATAGCAAAGAAAAGGAAAACCTCGTCTTAGAGAAGATTTTGGGTGTAGAAGGTTTTCTTGACTACAAAATTATTCCTTATTTGTATGCGGACGAAAAAACTCAGAGTCTTTTCCCAGAAGTCCGAGCCCAATTGGTTGAGCAAGGGAAGATCAAGGAACCTCAGCGGAAAAGAAGATCCAGTAAAGCTGTTAAAACAAGCCCAACGATTGTTCACAACATGAATACTCCGATATCTAAAGGGGAAAGAACAGGCTTACTTGCAAATGAAGACAATGAAGTGCTTAGTAATGAAACTGGAGTGAAAAATAGGTAATTGCTTTTATGGTGATATGGATATAATGTAATGCAATGAGATATTGAGGCTACTATATTTCTGAAACGCATTTATATGGTAATATAATAATGCATCCACTAGTAATCCTTCATTTTTTTATTATTTTTTTTATTAGCAGAGGTGATCAACTGTTTGATAACCAAAATATATCAACTTCAGAAGGTAATAAACGGATCTTCTTTTACTTTCGTACACAAGCACACTAATCTTTGTTGATTAAATTGTTGAATTTACAATTTTTTTATTTTAGATACAAGCGGACCCGAAATGGTTAAATCATTGATCATCAAAACAAAAGTCGAGCCTGAACGAGTTATCCGTATCGGTGAAAATGGTAGTATTTACTATTACGATGATCAAGAATTAGGACGGGGAGCTTCATCTACTGTTTTTAAAGGTTACTTTGAAGTTGAAGAAAGAGAAACTGCAGTTAAGAAGTTAGATATGAAGCATTTTAATAAAAAGGAATTAGACATTTTAAGAGAAGTCGATCGGCATGTTAACGTTGTGAGATATTTTGCTAGTGAAGAATTTAAATCACACTACTATTTTGCGATGGAGCTAGGCATGTTTACGTTGGAGCTCTGCGTCAATAAAAAAGCGGAAGGATATGTCGACACGTCTTTGCAGACGATCCAGAAATATCTTCTAGATGCTTGTAAAGGTTTGGAATGGCTCCATTACAAGAACATCATCCATAGGGACATTAAGCCTACAAATATAGTCATTTTCCAAGCCGAGGAAACCTTTGTAGCAAAGTTAGTTGATTTTGGCCTTAGCCGAAAGCTGGCATCAATGACTGAAGGGACTAACTCTCATGGAAAAGGTACGGCTGATTGGATGTCCCCAGAAGGACTGATCGCATTAGACGGGAGGGTTTATAAAACAACCCCAGGTATAGATGTCTTTTCCTTAGGAGCTACTATGTTCTATTCATTGTCAGAAGGAACACATCCTTTCGGAAGTCAGATTTGGGCAAGATATCCAAATATAATTAATAATCCACCCAATTGGCAATATATAAATGAACAAGAAATTGCACTAAAAAATTTGCTTAGCCAAATGATGGCAAAAAAACCAGAACATCGTCCAACTATGGGCTGTGTCTTGGAGCATCCTTACTTTTGGGATGGGAAAACCCAGTTGGAATTCATAAACACAGTTAGTAATTCCCTCGCTGCTGCAAAATTGAATTTACAGAGTTGCTTGACAAATGCAGAAATAGAAGACATAAGAGATAAAATCGATAACCATATGAATATGTATTTTTCTATTGGCAATTGGCAGGATAAACTGTGTCCAAAAGTGACAGATTTGCTGAAGCAGTATAATAGTAAGAAATATAAAGCAGATTCTGCGATGAAACTAGTTGAATTTATTAGGGATAAATATCAACATAGACGCGAATGGGACGAATCCTTAAAGTGCGACAGCGTCTTTGGGAAAACAGATGAAAAGTATATGATGTATTTTTCCGCCCGTTTTCCAGCTTTGATTCCTGTATTATACACAATACTTCAAGAATATTTAGAGAAACTGGAAAATTTGAAATCGAAATTCTTTCAAATTAATGTAACCGCAGTTTTTCCTTTGGCGATACAATTTAATAAAATCAATAATTCATAGTATATGGCTGCAAACAAATTCTTTTATTTCAAATTCTTTGACCAAGAATGGCAGTTAGACTGCTTGCAATACATCTATGGTTGTTTTTATTTATTATATGGTAATTATAATGTAATATTTTTGTAAAATAAAGGGTTTATGAGGTTGTAATTATACTAGTTATGATTAACTTTGCAACGACAATTTGAGATGTCAATTTTCAAATAATATCAGTATAATTTTGCTAGTTGCATGCAAGCTGCAATACAAATACTATGTAGTAAAGACTACATTTGTTTATGTTACAGTTTGTATTGAAACTTGATACCAGGGTTTCGTTTTGTCCGGACAAAATTTTTGCTGTCCAGGATGAAATTAGTTTTGTCCATGGACGAAATTAATTTTGTACCGGACGAAATTAATTTTATCCGGAAGAAATTAGATTTTTGCATGGATAAAACCACTTTTGTCCAATTTTATCCATCCACTAATTTCGTCCACCGCAACCCTGCTTGATACCCGTATTCGCTTCGTAAAAGCCCATCGCCCGGATAAAAATTACCCGTCACCAGAATGGAAAATACCCGTCGCCTGCATAAAAAATACCGGTCGCCGGCATGGAAAATACGCAGTGTTGTACTAGCCACCGGCTAGTGGCTAAAATGGTAGTGGCTAAAATGGTTTTTAACCTGACTAAAATCTTTATTGGCCACTGGACAAAATGGCATTAATCACTAATAATCATTACAAACGACCAAAATTTAAAAACATCCAATAAATGTACGCATAACAAAAAAAATTTTGCCTGAAAATGTTAATTGTTCAGCATAAGTAATCATTTAATTTGAAATACACAACTCCGCATTCCTTTGTTAACTTCCAAAATGACCAATCTACTAGATTAATTACGTGTCCCTTATTTTTTGCCAAAAAAGCCGTTTTTGTCCATATTTGTCCATTGTGACCATTTTAGCCAGGTGGCTTCCTAAAATTTAAAAAAGCCGGCTAAAATAAAACACTGAAAATACGTGTCGCTTACATGTAAAATACCCGAATGGAAAATACCCGTGGCTTGCATGAAATATCACAGGCGTTTTCGGGCGTTGGTCAGTCGGGTATCCGGTCAACCGTTGATAGTGTTTGGTCGTGGTTAAAACCTCTAGTGGTCAAATCGGTCAAAATGGTCAAAACGGCCCGGTCAAAACATATCCAAAAACCGGTCAAAATGGTCAAAACGGTCAAAATACAGGTAAAGGTAAAATACATCCTTGAATCGACTTTGTAGGCGGCAATATTCAAATTTTTGAAAATTAAACGTCAAATTGTAACAATTTTTCATTTGGAATAAATTAAACACATAATTCCTAGTTCGATGTCGTAGTTTTCAGTTGATTCTATAGTACGGTTACTGAAAAATTAGAAGTTTTTAATTTGACCGTGTTGACCGTTTTTGACCGGTGGCCCGGTCAAAACGCAAAATAGTGGTCAATTTTCCAACACTGACGTTGTTTGGTAATCATCTGGTCTTGAATGCTAAACTTTTTTGCGACATCAATTTTCATTTTTTTTATTTTAATACATTCATGCGCAATGGGTTTGAACATTCAAAAATGTATTCGAAAAACTAAAAGTCAGACTCCGACTTTGCAAAACTTTGAAAATGTTTCAAACAAAATGTTTCGCGAAATATTTCAAAAATTTCACCTATTGATTTCCGAGAAATATTTCAAGTTCCAATTCCAAATTAATGTAAATACTGTATTTGCCAATGCTTTTGTTCATTGCAGATTAAAATGCCATAAACTATGGCAGCTGTTATTGAAACATTTTCATCATTTAAATTAACACTTAAAATGATTAGATAACACAAATCCTCACCATGAACATTTTATGTCGCTTGATAAAGTGAATTTAAGGCTGTCTCCATAAGGACGCTTTTTAGCTCGCCTGAAGAAACGAGCTTATAGAATCGCACACCTATCGTCCATGTCCATGTTATAACGCAGCTGACTTTGACCAAACTAAGCAAAAGTTTGGCTTTCGGACATAGATTTTGGTGCAAATCAGTACCCTAGTTGCTGAGATACAATTAGTCTTCATTTTGATCTTGTCAAGGTAGAACATTACCAAAGATACTATAACATAATATTACATACTGCTTCTACTGAACATGGGCTAATTATAAAAACCGTTTCAGCAACAAAATTCAGTAGTGAAAATTACTTTCATTGATTTTCTGTCCAATAACTAGTTTTCTTTAATTTTCTGTTCATTAGCTATCTTTGATTTTTTGTTCATTAACTACTTTCTGTTCATTAGCTACTTTCTTTGACTTTATGTTCATTAACTACTTTCTTTGATTTTCTAATCACTTTAATAGTCAAAACTATTTTCTTTGATTTTTGTACATTTTAATAGTCAATATTACCTGCTTTGACTTGGTTTTTATAGTCACAATTACTTGCTTTTTATTTTAATAGTCACAATTACTTGCCTACAATAGTCAACAACAAGTCCAAAAATTGCAATTAAAAATCAATAGAATACGTCATTTTGCAGTCTCTTACTAGACTAATGTTTTCTTAGTTTTAGGTAATATTTCACCCTCTAATATTTAAAATTCGATTGGTTTGATATTAGGCTGACTTTTTGTCGATTTTGTCCGTTTTGTCCATTTTGTCCACCGGACTGGTCAAAATACAAAAAAGTGGACAAAATACCAACACTGAAGATGAGGTCTGTAAAAATATTACTAGCCGACACAGCCTTAAGTTGAAGTACAAGTCTTTGAATGGATTTTGATTTAATCGCCATTACCAATCATTGGTGCTGCGGCTGTACACAGAAAATGGCTGAAGAAGTAACGAATAATTTAGTTTACTTGAAAGAAAAATTAACTAATCTTCCATCCGTTTTAAATCATTGTGTGGAAAATGGCATCATCACATTGGACGAAAAGGCACACATTGTGAGTAAAATTTTCATGTCAAAGTTAGTTTAAACTAGACACATACTGGTGGCAAATGGGCAAAGGCATACGTAACGTANTCATGTCAAAGTTAGTTTAAACTAGACACATACTGGTGGCAAATGGGCAAAGGCATACGTAACGTAGAATCAAAGGTCGAAAATTGGTCATTAAGTAGATTTTTATTGGGAGAAGTAATTTAGGTCAAAAGCATTTAATATTAGTAGTATTAGTTGTGGTAAAAGGTAAAGTTGGGTTTAGAGTCTGCATTTTAATTGTGTATACGATCAACTAAACCTTGCCTCGCGCACCATGAATCAGTTGAGCATAATTTAACATACTATTTGCAAACCCAAACTACCCGACCAATTTTTATAATTTTTTTAAGTGCATAATTTTTAAAAATATTATCTTAAAGTTTTTCATGAACGAAACTCAAATTCCATCATATAAATACAGTATGAGCACCTATCTAGTTGACATAGGAGTTTTAGCTCGTCCGAGGAAGCGAGCACAGTCCGTCGTCCGTCCATTCGTTATACACGATAACTTTCGACCGCATTGATGGATTCTGACCAAACTTGACAAAACATTGCCTATAGACCTGTGACTATCCCTATTGATTTTGGTACAAATCGGTACAATAGTTACTTAGATACCGCGCGCTCACTTTGTCTTCATTTTGATAGTCAAAGTGATAAAACGGCCAAAAAATTTAATTGTGCTTCTAGCATTTCGTTAGTGATAAGTTTCCAAATACGTTATACCGCTTCTACCAAAAATGGCGCAGTATACTAAAAATACATTTTAGGAACATTTTGATGGTTTGCTTTGACTTTATATGCATTTTGATAGTCAAAATTAGTTGCCATGAGTTTCCATGCATTTTGATGGTCAAAATTTCGAGCTTTGTCTTCAATAAAAACTATAAATTAATGCTTCTGGGGCAGGAAATCACAAAATTATTATTTCTGCGCCTATACTTTTAATCTTAAACTGTGTACACGGCCCCTTTACTCGCGGGCGAGCTTCTGTTACGGTTTGCCATTAGTTTTTGGTAAAATCTTATCAAGCGGTATAGAGAATACTACACAAATTACAAAATTGGTTTCTAGATCCCCAAAATGCAGAAAATGCTCCCCCAAATTCATTTGCAATATTTTTCATTTTCAAAACACCGTTTTCATTCAGAAGGTCCGTATTTGTTATAGAAAGGGTGTCCACGTCTAGTGACCGTTAGTACAGGTCTGGATTTACCGTAGAAAACCAATCATCCCAATTCGCGCATAAAAGTCAAAACACGTTAATATGAAGGGTGGAACTGACCACTGGATATTAATATCATAAATGCGATAGGATAAGCTGGACATTAATATCATAAATGCGATTGAGACAAAACAATAAGTATCTTCGATCCTCATAACTAATTGCGATAATTAATTTTTAATGCTGACTGTAGATGGCGGGTGGAACTTCAAATGATAAAAACGGGCTTCTTTTTGATGCATTGAAAATGAACTGGGAAGAAGTAAATGTAAAATTTATCAAAATTTTACGACAAACATCAAATAAACATTGCGCTAAGAAAATAATTTGGACATCTAATAATCAGGCAAACGATGCATGCCTTGAATTACCGAATTTAGAAGAACGGAAAAGTATTCTTGGGTCAAAATGGTGGCCTGACGAAAAGCACCTTCCCCGGGCGTTTCTCCAAAGACAAGAGAATGACAGCAAATTGATAGATATTTTAAAAGAATATTTGACAAAAAAGGAAAACAGATCGGCTGTTATCAATCAAGGTGCTGCCGTCTCCGGAATGGGAGGCGTTGGAAAGACGACAATTGCAAAGTGGTTTGCCATCCATTTCCAAGATTCTTATGACCACATTATTTGGATAGATTGCGGCGAGGAAAATCTTTCGACTTGTTTCATGGAATTGGCTAGAGAATTGGAAGTTGACGCATCTCTTGGAATCCATATACTGTCAAAAAAATGTTTTTCAAAGTTGGCCAAAGTGAAATGCCTCTTTATTTTTGATAATGCGGAATGTTATCAAGGCCATCAAGGAATACGAGGTGTTCTTCCAAAACACGACAACTTCCACACGATAATTACATCAAGAAGTAAAGAGTGGGGAAAAGAGTCAGGCGACGGAAAAATTCCAGAGCTCCACCTCAACGCATTTCCTACTGAAGACAGCGTTGAATTCTTGTCGAAGAACTTGCAAGATGAATTGTACACAGAAGACGAATTAAAAGAATTAAGTGACCTACTTGGGAATCTTCCATTGGCCTTGCAGATTGCTGTTACCACAATAAATACCAAGAAGCTGTCTTTAACCAGTTACTTAGAAAGGGTCAAACAAACTAGCCACATCATTAATAAAAACTTCGATGACTACGAAAGGACAATAAATAAAACAATGAAAATATCTCTGGACATTATCAAAGCCCATGAAGAGGATCCCAAACAAGCAGCCTACAAAATTTTACTTGTTTTAGGCTACATTAAACCTGACTCCGTTAAGGTTAGGTTATTTCAATCCATTGAAAATTTGTCTGAGGATGAAACGGGAGAAGCATTGGAATTGCTTGAAAAATATTCTTTGATAACACTCGAATTTGATTATACTATTCCTCGCAGAATCGGAGTCCATCCAAGAAAAATAATGACATCTTGCAGTATACATCGACTATTACAGCAAGTAATACGTCACAACGGAAAAGAAAATGAAAAGACCACCATAATAAAAATTTTGAGTGTGAAAGGATTTCATGATTTCAAATTGCTTCCTTATCAATACGCCGACGACGAAACTAGAAAACTTTTTCCAAATGTTAAAGCTGTGGTGATAGATCAAAATAAGTTGGAGGAGTTATTTAAACAAAAAAAGTTTAGCGAGGCACTCATTGTATCCAAAATGATTAGAGATGACTTGAAGAAATCGGTGGCTAAGTACAACCACGCAGTGTGTCTGGAGAAGAAGGACGAATTGACCAAAGCTAAATCGGTACTTGAATCACTACACAATTCTCTTGTTAGCAGAAAGAAAAATAAGAAAATTAACGAAAGTATGTACTCTAATATATCAAATTTCTTACGTGGCCTTGGCGTTAGCAATTTAAAATATGTAGGTGAAAATGAAATTTTTAATTTGACAAAGACAATCGAACCTTATGTAGTCAGGGGTTTGATGTTCCTAGTTTATAACAGACTGGGAATGAGTGATGCAGTTTATGAAATTATGAATCAATATGGCGAATTGGCAACTTTCGGAACGTCACAGTTCCTGGACTATTTGATGAAATTTTTGAAGAGTCCCTCAATTGTCAACTACCGAGTAGAATATAAAAAAAATATCATAGTAGTAAAAGTTGGAAATGATGGTGAAAACATAATTTCCCTCAAAAACTTCAGCCTTAGTGAAGATTTTCCAAATGAAGTACATCACTTGAGTTTAATTGATGTTGAGATGCTAGATGCAGAAGGACTTCATCTGGATTCCTACACAATAAGTAATTCCATTTCAAATTGTCTGAAAGGTCTAACAATAAAATGCGCCAAATCCACAAAATTTGCAATTGGAATACATGAAAACCTTCAGTCCTGTCTCTCCATTATTTTGGAAGATTGCATCCTACTAATACCTTATAATTACGGCAAAGAAATAACTCCGACAAAAATTGATGTACGAAGAGTTTCTTTTATGCAAAATGAAGAAGAAATTGAAAACATCTGCTTAAGTGATTTTATTGATTTTCATCAATGCAAGACAATAACTCTCCATGGTGGAAACATGAATATTAAATTAGGAGAGTCACTCAGCATTGACCAAATCTTCCTTCGCGACTTTAACAGTTTGGATTTGAATGATTTTAATTGCACAGTCAACATCCTTAATATTGAGCATACATGTGTGCCTCTGTTGGCCAAGAATATTGCATTGCGTGTAAATAAACTTCTTCTGAAAGACTGCTCTGTCCACATGATGACACTTTTCTTTCTATCGCAAACTGCAAAGACGATGGAACTTGCAAGTGTCACAATTGAAATTGATGAGGCCTGTCTGGAAAAGCCAATGGGAATATGCACAACCGACGTGAAGTTTTCGAATGTAAAACTTATTCAGGATTCAGTTGAAGTGGATGGAATCCTCAACAACACAATTCTGGATTTGTCAAAAATAAAATGGCTGAGTGTAAGGTTTGCGGAAGATACGACGATGGATGTTAGACTTAAACCAACAATTTTCTCTCGACTACTTGGAAGTTGAAGGAATCAAATTATTAGCAAATTTGGAAAAATCGACAAGTAGTGCCAAAATTCTTGTATTCCTGCGTACTGACATTCGTGGCATTATCTTGGAATCCCAGTTCAGAGTAACGGAGGCTATAAAGATCTCTAGTTCTGTCGTTGAAATCACCTCCCTGAACAATATTTTAGCAGTAACCAATAAAGTCATCATAGAAGGGTCGTCAATTCATTTTGCCAGTTTTGATTCAAATGATCCATCGCCTAAATTTGATGATATCAAAAGCAAAGTAAAGGAAGTCGAAATCTACGAAAGTACTTTCTTTAAAAATGGAAAGGAAATTCAGGATGTTCTTCCTAACGAATTCGCAAACATTTCTCAATTAAAAAGTTTGACTCTAGATTTCGGATTGAATATGGAAAATATGTCATTGTCACTGGACAACATTTCGTTGCAAGGTCCGGTACTTAATTGGGATAAAGGAAAGGGAAACTTTGATAAAGTAGAATTATCTGGCATTCCGTTTATAGAAAAAAATTATATGAAATTTAATTCTTTGGTATTTGAAAAGGCTGTAATTGATCTTTCTTGCATCCCAGAAAATATTCAAAGAATTGAGCTGAAATTATCCGCTGCTGTGACTTGTAGCGCTCAAGTCGGGTTTAATGACTTGAATTGTGTCATTCTTGAGAGCGAACCTTCTCAGCTGGAAAAATACTTTTCTCATTGCCTTAATTTGGTTAAAGTTGAACTCGGATACACCGTAAAGGAAGAAATCCTAGATTTGCAGTGGTTACCAAAAAGTATCAAAAGACTAAAACTAAAATTACATCCTTCCATAAGAATTCGTTGGCCACTAACTATTATGGGCACAGGTGACTGTCAATTCCAATTGGATACATTAATATTTGAGAATTTCCGCTTGCCAATATCGGAATCTGCTCTTGAAGTACTACAGCCCGAAAATATAGTAATATCTTACCCTGGCCTCAAGACGGCACATGTCGATCATATTATTAAATTAATCGAGTCGTTTAAATCAGTAGCCATCGGTAAATTTGAATGGACAAAAGATAAATATCCCCAAAGTTATCCCATTTCACAATTTGTGGACCAAGAAGAACAATTCTACATTTTTGAAAACCAAAAGGGGAGAGTTTTACAGCAAGCAGAATTCGACGAAATAACGAAAATCTGATTCAAAAATTCCCAATTCTGTCACATTCTCTAATATTTATCTGTATGAATTTCCAAAATTGATAAAACTAAGGAAAGAAGAAAAAGAAACGCTGTGAATTCGGCTCTGGGTAGTCTATTTTTTCATTGACCGGTTTCCATATTCTTTGTCAATCTGAATAAACAAAATTAATACAATAGTGATACTGAACATGTTCGAAAGTTACTTAATATGTATTTGAAAATGACAGACCTTAACATTAAATGTCCATTCATAATATAATTTCATCTATTTAAATGGAATAACTAAGTATAGCGAATCTTAATAGTCATGGCTTGTCAAAAAAGTTTATTAATAAAACTTCTGCAATCCTGTGTAAATTCTATCGAATAAACGATAAAATATGTAATTAATATCGAAATCAAAGGTTGTCTTATTTTTCTAGCACCCATCAACTTGCACAGAGTTAGGGCTGATCAAGCATTGGAAATTCCGTATGTAGCTTAACTCTTAAAACAAAATTCCGAGAATAGCATACCGAACGAATATTTGGTGGAGATCATGTGTCTTGGATCTGTAGCTAGCGGCAGTGTAGGGATGAGAGACATGTGATCTCTACTACTGACTACTCGTTCGGTATGCTATTCTCGGAATTTTGTTTTAAGAGTTAAGCTACATACGGAAGTTCCAATGCTTGGGGCTGATTATCACATGGCATGTAATGTTTAAGTTGCGAACCTGTCAGTATTGACACACTGACTGACGCGATAGCGGGGCATCCGGCTAATTCGCCAATAAAATTTCGATAATTGTAGGAGGTGATTCCGATAATTACAAAGGAGATTTCGACAACGTGCAACAGGTGATTTCGAGCGAAGAGTAGGTACATGGTGAACTGTAATGTAATCTAGTATCTAAGTTACCTATATTTGTTGGTATCATAAGTTGTTTTAGTAATAAGTAAAACTAGAATAGATGAATAGTCAGTCTTGTCAGCTCATGTCTAAAAATCGCACGTCAATCGGTTCCTCTCCCTAGGGTTCATAATTGCTTGTCTTCTAATGTTAAATAAATTGTGTTTTAGTTCCAACCTACAGTCCTTAATTCTGTCATAGTGTGCGTAAGTCACTTAATACTTTACCATTGTCGATATTTCACTTATTTCTGTCGAAATCTTTTTTGTGATTATCGGAATTGTCGAAATTGTATTGACGAATTAGCCTAGAACCAGTAGCGGTACCCGGGACCCACACCGCGAAGAATAGGTACAAAACCGTCAATTTCATTAGCATTATTTTCGATTACTGTCGCATGTTTTCAAATGTTTTCAACTGGTTGGGGTATTTTCCAATATCTTCAATTATAACATTTTAAAGGAGTTATATCTTTAATGAATATAGACACGGATAATTCGCTATTGAATCAATGAAAGGTTCAACAGCAATTTTGCAAAACCATCTTTTCAAATCATAACAATAATAAGCATTTAAAACTCAATATTTATTTTAAACCAAAACTATATTACCATTAGTATTCGTTATTTTCATATTTGTTAAACGTTGAATTGTATTGCTGTGTCTTTAAAGCAACCTTATTTTAAGGCAGCAAATAAACTTTATAAAGCAAATAATGATGTATAAAATGTCTCGAATTAAATACTAGTGGACCCAGCAAAGGTTATTAAGTATCAAAAACGCATTGAATTATGTTCATTTGCAATTTCCAAAATAAATTTTTGATGTTGTATTGTAATATATATGAGTTTACGTTAAATACTTGCCTTTATACTTTAGTTGTACTATACATATGTATAAAGCAGTAATTTATAGTAGATTAAAACAGTATAATACGCCGTATACCATAATTTGCCGTATTAATACAGTCTAGGCAGTATAAACGTCCTTTTTTGTCACGTCTATACGGCGCGGCGTCCTTAGGCAGTCCATTTGCATGCAGGTATTCTACAATATACATATACTCCCGAAGCCATATTATTATATATATACAGGCGAACTGTGTAATTGTGTAAATTACCTGCAACAGATACAATTTATATCGATTTTAGGGCAAGTTTTACAAAATGCATACAGTTGCAACCGTGCAAACGTTAAGGGTTGGGTAACACGAGGCATGTAAATTTTTTATTTGGCTAGGTTTCAAAGAGGCAAAACACTGACTCCAATCCTTAATGGTTGCACGGTTGCAACTATATGTATTTTGTAAAAACCCGCCAGGCCGATAGTGAGTTCAAATCGGGAATCAACCACGCCTTTCGATAAAGAGATAAAGAAGTAACTCTGAGACGGTAGTAACTAGTCATAGACAAAGCCTGTTTAGCGAAAAAATGAGCATTTTTTCGCTATAAGACACTCAGAGAGAATATTAGAATTGAAGGCATTGGAGTGTGTGGTTTGTAAAATCATGTGAT
>JABASH010003768.1:0-15630 GCA_019776445.1 Tomocerus maximus | reverse complement strand
ATTGTATCCCTTTAGCACGTATGTATGCAAAATTGTAATGGCTTCCTTTGAATACAGAGCACACCCATTGTTAATTCTTATACATACTTGTTAGCCAGACTTCCTACGCACACTAATTAATATGCACTAACATTTAGGTAGGTTAGTTAATTATAATCGCAAACATATGAGCACCTATTGAAACAAGGTATTTATTTACGCTGTGGATTTGTTGTGGTATTTGTATTTACATCAAAGAGACTCAGATAGGTAATTGCAGACCAGTTCAAGAAAAACAAGAAAGTATGAAGCCACATGTCTGTAGTTTGTACCAAAATACTGATCTTCACGTTTTTGGCAGCTTTCCATCTTTCTGTAATAATCTTCCTTAAATTGCTCGTTTCGCTGAACGATCTTTCGTTTCTTATGAAAATATTTATCTTATATCCTTCGTCTAATATCTTCTGGTATTGGGCAATCGTATCTATATAAGCATTTATAAGCCATAGTGTACATAAGTCAAGTTTATACACAATAACTATGATCGAATTTAAACAATGCTACCTAAGTGCGTAATAGTCAATAGTCATAACTGTTGATCCCAAATTATATGACTCTCTAATATTAACTTTCAACGCTTCTAATACATTCTTTAACATAAAACTTATCAAATCCTTAAGATCCAGATTTAATTCACTATTCAATATCAATATGTATTGCTGTAACGATTATTGGTCATTTACAGCGTAAGTGGAAAACGTTTTCCATTTTCAACTGATTTGTATTGACCAGCTTATCTAGTAATTAAATATTCGGTAACAAATGAATGTATTGGAGAGTTTTATTATTGTGTGGTGCATTAAATATGATGTCAATTAGGATTTTGAATTGCATAATGAGAACTAATTTTTTAATAACTTAAACTGTGCAATAGTCAATGGTATACGTAAAATATTATGTAGATACTATAGTTTTGTCAAGGAAAAGGATTGCAATATTCAATTTAGAAAAGGTTGAAAAGATTACGTGTTGAAACGAGCGGATTATCGTATTATTCTGGTAGGAAAGGAAGAAAAGAATGGTTTTGGTATCCTAAAGGGTAATAGCAATAACTGCAAGATATTATTTAGTGTCTAGTGTTGCAGATAGTAAAGCATAGTAGTCTACGTAGGTAGTGAGCAGTGAGCGTTTTATGATATTTCACACTTTAGTAAGTAATGTGTCTACTTAATAACACTTGTTTAACATTATCCTTATCAAATTGCAGGAGTAAGTGCGAAACGAATGTAGATAATAAGAAAAATAGTAAAAGAACGTGTGTGGGCAACAGAAAAGCCAAAAAGAGCGATTCACTTCCACAGCCATAAGTGGCCAGTCTCTGGCTAAGCATCTGATAATTTCCCTCAGCTCATAAAATAAAATAAGATTATTGTCTCTGCAAATGACATGACGGCGTGGCTAGCAACGCCACTAAAGAAACAGAATAAGGTATACAAGACCAAAGTGTGAACAAGTGGACTGCACATGTAAAATTGTACACATGTACAGCATGTGCTAAAGTTTTAATGCTAAGTACATACATAAAACAATGACCATAAGTAATACAATGTGATAACAAGATTATTGTAGTGGATAATGCATGTCATTCTTAATGATAGTGTTCACTTGCGACTTGTGAGCGTAATTCTATGAAATACAATACTAAAGCTTCATTTCGTAATGAAAATTAAGAGCAAATGACATTTTCCTACATTTGAAACATAATCCTGCCATATAGTCAAAAATTATATGGTTCGTAGTGGAGAATCTGCAGTGGAAAATACATGACAGTGTAAATTCGCTAACATGAGTTTTGTGAATGCCACTTGCTATGCTGCATAGACACAAGAGTCTGACTCGAATTGCATAGCCAGCACAGTGTGAATGATGAGGTTAAAGATTGTGAACAGCAAAGACATTACTCCATTTTTTCTGCACCACAAATTGTGATTGTTGCAGTCAAAAGTAAATTGATATTAAAGAAAGAGACCGCAAAGAGCGTTTCGGAAATCGTACGGATTATCAAGAATTAGGGCAACCAAGCACCTATCACTACTCCGTTACAATACAAATTGGAATGCAGCAGTTTATGCACCACTGACATTCACTTGCATTTTTGGAGACCTACGTTTTTGTATTTCTGTTGAGATTGGCTATTGCTACAAAAAGCTATATGAAGCAATGCAGTGTCGATTTGTGAATTAATTGTAATATCCATTGAAATTAGAACTTATACAATAGGTGTAAATGGATTTATCTGGGATACTGAAATTGAGGCATGTATTATCATGAAATGCATATCTCACATTTTGCATTTGTTGTACAAAGTAAGTTATCGTATTAAGTTAAATAAAGCTGAAAATATTCATCTTCTGAAGTCCTCTGAATTAGCAATTACTTTAGAATGTGCAACATTTGGTGGAAAGATATTCAATACTCAACTTGAAGAGTCTCGGTCCCAAGTGCTATTAAGTAGCATTCACTGAAGCGGGTATAGGTACTCGTACTTTGTTACATTTGTGCTCTATGACTGTTTTATGCACAAACACGTACTTGTAGTGTTTTGCATAAGTAATTCTGGTCTGTCTCCGTCTGTTGATGTCTGAATGGTGTATAAGTGTATACCATTTATATTTACTAACTGCACGTCTGCATACAAATATCCATAAATATAATGTACGTGTTTATTTATATTTGCTAGAAAACACAGAAGAATAATATAAGGTTCCATTTGCTGATGTGTGTCACAGAATCTTGACTAACTCACCAAGACAGTTGTTACTTAAGACAGAATATCCAACTGTCATGAAGTATATTTATAGGAGTGACTCTCGTAGGTCTTCACTCATGTTACTTGACTTTTCTGCACACAATCTGTATAATTATATCTACTCTGAATATTCTAATGTAGTACTCAGCGCATGGAAATACAATGACAACACTTCTGTTTTTCACTCGAGTAGGTTACTTAACACGGAATAACTTGCCTGAAACTGGTGTGGAATTTTTTTTAGTTACTTATGCATGTTGCTACTGAGTAATATTTTCCACTGGGTTCATACATACATAGAAAAATCCATTTTTAATGCTAATATAGTATATAGAAGAGTGTAGACAAAGTTTTACTTTGTTGTATGGAAAGGTAATGGAACATTTAACATCATCATGGAATAGTATTTACATATGAAGTCATACACTCTACTTGGCACTTTTGTTTAACTTCCCTTTTCAAATATAGTTACTGTGTGCATACGTCAGAAGCAACCTACGAGACTTTTGCGTCTCCCTTCATCCATAAATTGGGTCCTGTTCTTTGACTGTGCCCTTTTAGCATGTAAATACTTTAGTGTGTGTAGAGTACTGCAATAAATATGGACACAGAGGTAAAAGATATTACTTAGCCACAAGAAGTTTTATGTAGGCAAGGCACCTGAATTAGATGAGAAAATATAGGTACGTCCTTTCAGCATCTCTAATACTATATCAGTAGTTATAAACTAGAATTCTAGCTACTCAGTAGTTTTCGCTTTAAAGGATGTGGAAGTACAAGCGATATTAGTGGAGACACCTTATTTTACATTTTTCTTTGAGGCAACTCATTGTTCCTTTGTGTGTTGTGGTTTAACTTGAAATATCGTTAGTGGTATGGAAAATTGCAATTGCAAGTAATGCATTCATTCAACCATAGTGTACACACCGACATTTATAGGAGACCACCGACCGAGCTAAACTACTAGTATCCTACTTTTCAGTGATCGTGACTAGTGGAAGTGCGCCTCTAGCTTTACTTTATATTCAATTTGCTTCCACTTCTACCCTTTTATTCCTAAAAATATAGATCGTGAGATTTTACTATGCTCTATACATAGATCAATTCCATGTCCTTTTAAGTCTCTTCAGCTTTGAGTAAGTCCAAAATATTACTCACTCCAATTTCTATTTCTGTTTTTGCTTATTATTTGCATTTCTCACAGGTATAATCAAATCTTTGTTTTAATCTCTCCGAAAATCTGTTTAGACACAAACTAGGTGTGTTTATTTCTAACTGACACTGGCATGATCATGACCGAGGCATTTGTCATCGGTAATCTGGTATAATTTTATATGAATGCTAAATTATTGAAGTATGCTATTTTCATAAAGGCTTTGTGTTATAAAAATTATTTCAATTTCCATTTTTAGCAAATAAAGCTGAATCGCTGTAGTGTTTGGTTAGGACTAAATAAAATCGTTGAATGTCTAGTGTGTAATTGCACTGTTTAAATTACAGCATTACGTACTAGACAAAGGCGGTGGTTACGATGTGAAGTTGAGATGCAAAGAACACAGTTGCACTCAGTCGTATCCTTGTTGTATGTTTGGATGTACAAATTTACTTCCATATCCAGACTATCATCTTTACATGATGCTTGTTTTCACGACGGAAAAGAACAACATAAATAAACAGATACACTTGTACTGCATACATGTTGTACATCTGATGCTTCCAGAGATATCATAAATAATATGCTAGGTACATTTATGTACAACTATAACATGTACACTATGTGCTATGCACACCACTTACTTACCTCCAGCTATGCAATACACCGACACACCAATAAAGATACACACACGTGTAAACTCTAATTTTATTAATTTCTTATAAGTTAATGCAACTAAAGTGTGTAAGTAATATTATTTAAAGTATCGAAAGGGATGAGGAGTGAAAGTTGATTTAGATATAATAAGTTTGATTGCTATACCTTCTGTGCAATTACATTTGCTTCACTTATTTACGTACAAAAATAGTTATGCTTGAATACATAGTAGAAAATTGAAAAGTGTATACCTACATACATCTACTTTCTTGCATAAATCCATCACAAATAAGTAATTAACTGAAAACATTTTTATTACAATCACATGCTAACCTCGTCTGTTAGAAAACACAACTCTTATAGAAACTTCATTATTAAGTTAGACCTACCTAAGCTAAATAGTTTCACCATTAATGTTTACAGAATACCTTTAGCTTAACAAATTCTTGTCAATATTTATTAATTAAATATTGATATTAATTACCATCTGAATGGTACTTTCTTGCAAGCATCCTTAGATCGTATTTCTTAATGTTCATATCTACTCCCCTTAATATCCGACAGGATCTTCTATCCCTATTTGCAATGTATACAATATTTTAATTAAAGTACGACATTGTTCCCTGTAAATTGGCAGCTCCAGTTTCCATTTTGAAGACAGTGCACCACGTTTTACTGGTTTGTGCACATATTTTATTAACATGTACCTACACTTTGTTATCAAATGGGTATTGCAACGCGTGGAAGGCAATTAATAAGTTCTGAATTTTACTTAGCACTAAAAATTCAAACAAAAGGCAAATATTCTTTGTCTACCCCGAGTGGTTGGTCCCTACATAATTGACAGCAGCAGCATTGTTATGGATATCATGCTTAAAGTTGCGAAATGAATTAGTAAAATACAGACGCAGCATGTTTTTCAAATACTAAAGCTTCGTGGTAGTAGCACTTATGTATTATGTAATCGTAATAAACTATTTATTCATTATTCATGCTAAAATAACTATTTTACTCCACAAACTAGTTCTTTATTAGCTCATAGGTTATACATTATATAGGTACCTGATACACTGGACATATCTTTACATTGGTTCAATTTTCATTGTGAATGGAAATATGAATAAATTATTATGTCTGCGGCAATATTTATGCAAACTGTAGAATGATTGTTGTTATTTTTTATGTTCTCAACTCCTGAACATGTTTTATCATATGAAATGTTCATAATTTCATGTTTTATGTGATATGAAACTTGTTTTATTTATCCTGATGGGACACATCTGTTTCCCTATTTTGTCATAATGCAAAATAACTTTGCTGGGTTGATGTCAGTATTTGAGCGTCTGAGAATACTTGAGCATAAAACGTGTAGGTAGCTAGTATGTATACCAATTCTATGTAGTCTGACAACATAGCAAACTATAAGTGTGCAATGCACCCACCTACATTCAGGACAGATAATGTGGAACGTGTTATCTTTTCAACTCAAAGTCTATTATAGAATTCATAGAATCTTGTGCAGAAAAGTTATTACTACGTTATTGTAGTAAACCAAAATGGGGAAATTGGGAGATTGGTATATGCAATGAAAAGTAATGAATCACAATAGTGTCTGAACAGACTGTAATAATAACCTTTAGCGACAAGCCGTTCTCTGCATCTCCTTGCCCTTGTCTGGCACAGAATATTTCTGTACCATGACTTAAATGTAAGACACAGGATTATATTTATATTTTTTGTGTGCTAATTTATATAGCTGTATACAAACATATAGCTCCTTTGTTTTTGGCATTTTTTGCATACTTTTTTAATAGTAGGTTAAAAATTTGGTATAAGTCCCGACAAAACAGTCAATTACATGGGAAGACATTTATATAGATTTAATTAGCAATAGGTTGTACTAGAATTAATATGACTTTGTATTTTGGATGCTCACCTGTTTTGGTCTGCTCAGATTTAAAAAGCAATTGTATTTTTGAGTTCATTGCCATAAGCCAGGACAAGTCTTGTTGTTAAGTACATTCGCGATGTGTCGTGACTCTTGGTTTGAAAAAATTTAAATCACCTGCCTGGGCATCTTGTATAGTGCAAACTGCCTTATAGAATATTGGTATTGTAATACATTAGCATATATAGTGAACTGGGCTGTGGGCTCAATTCCAACAAAATCCTGAAAAGTGTATCTGTGGTGTGCATTATGCATAAAAGAATGCAAGCAATCAGCATAATAAGAATATACAAAGATTGCTGTTACGATAAGGTGTTGTACTTTGCCCTCTGCTTGTTAATAATAATTGCCTGAAGACGAAATATGTCCGTAGAGATATAGATTGGGTGAATATATAAGAACTAAGAATGCGTGGGAGGAGACTCGTCTAAATTCGGCTGGGTTTAACGTTTTCCTTGTTTTCTCACTTAACAATGAGTAGTGCCAAATACGGGGACTGAAACAGGATTTAAACAGCTAATACTAGCACTCGCGTATTTGTTTGCAATTTTTCATTGATTTATGATTTGTGTGACTCTATGCACATTTACAGAGCTAGATTAACTCAGCTTAGAACATCCCACCACACCCAGAGCAACTGTGACCACATATTATAATATTCAGACCCACAGAACAAATGTTTGTTTGTAATCACCTAATTCCTCTGTAACATGAAACAGTAATTAAATCGCAGTTTCTTTGTGTTTTGTTAACAAACACTAAACATGTTTCCTTATTAAAAGGAGATGCGAAACTTTTCCTTGTAATCTAATAAATTATTCTACTCACACAATCATTAAAATGTAAAGCAAATACCCTACACAAGCCAAGCAAGCTGTTTTGTGTAATTTAGCGTGATAGGTTGGGTGGGAATTAGTGAATCAATACCTTCTACCAGTTTTTTAATGTTGATAATTGCATATTCCTGAGTTTTAGTTTCTCTAATCTTTGGTATCAATCACAACGTTTGCTGAATACAAATGAGAAGGTTTATTTGTTTTGCGATAGAAAATCTGAAGTCGGACCAACATGCATTATCAATCGGGTTGGAATGCATATATTTTTTATAAATGTTTTTCTCCTGCTTTACAGTATCATCCGAGAACATCGACTTTTCACATTCTAAGGCTAAGGAAGTACATATAGTCAGAACAGGTTATCAATTAAGAATTTATATAAGTTTAACCCTCGCTGTAGCCATATTATGAGCAGTGGTTGCAAACAATGTGTAGTATAAAGTACCTTGGTTCTGATTTATTCAACAATAGTGGCACTTGACTCAAAATAGCTTTTGAGAGCATCGTTTTCATGTAAAAGTTTGCATTGGCAATTTATTAGTTTTCTTTCTGTGTCGATGGTAGAATGTCTCTGCAACTGAAGTGTATGGTTAGTTAGCATTTACATGGATGACATATGTAAGCCCTACAACATGTACTGAGGTATGTAGGACAGTATTATTTTCCCTTTATACCTATAGAATTATTCTGAAGTGTAGCAAAAATGCATTGAATTCTAATGTAGAATCTGTAAATATATGTGTGGGCGAGCAGAAGGTTGCTTATACGACTCGGTGGACATGTAGATAACTTCACTGAAGAGCAGACTTCGTTAAGATAAGATTCAACAGGACAGCATGTGGAATTTATGGGTTAGGTTTAGTAGTTGAATGCAGCCGACAGACAATTCCAATATCGGGTAGTCTCTACATCACTCCGCATCCCATGTGCTGCAAAGTCAAATGAAAGAAATGCAAATCCGATTAAATATTTGCATACTCTTGTACTGCATTGTTTCTGCAAATGACGCAATTTATTGCATAGTTGTTACATAATTCATTTCTGTACTATTAATTAGTATAGCAGTGGAAGGGACACATTCCTAATCTTAATTACTCCTCGATGTATCAGTCTTGAAAGACTAAAGCAGCAGTATTGAATAGTGTCTGAACTAAGTTCGGATTATAATCTGTTTAGGTACTTAGTGTATCGTAAATTAATTATGATTACAGATTGTATAATATATCTTGTCTAGATAGGATCATGTATTGATTGGAGGTGTGTAAGTGGCTAGATAGACTTGTGTGTGAAACATGATAGCGCGTAAGTAACTTAAGGCCCCATAGTTAAATCTGTACGTGCGAAAATACGATAGCAGAGTGTATTTGATGCAGTCGTTGGAAATGTGGCGAACTGACTTGGCTAATGATAGAAATAAGAGAGTGAGTATATAAAAGCAATAAAGAAAATTCTGCAGCCAATGCGTCTAACTTGCTGATTACAAGCAATAAATTGTAGGATTTGCGGTCAATTGCCAATTAAGCTTTGCTTTTCCTTTGCCAGTCCAATTCGAACTTGTCTTGAGTGTTGGAGAGAGGAAAAGCTGATGCAGACCACACACAAACTTCAGGAACTCAAACTAAATCATTCATTCTTATATCTGACTTGGTAGATTGCATGTCGTTATTTCCTTTGTCAATTGCTATTTACGATCTCGTGAAATGGATACTTGCACTTAAATTAACTCTGATTTTGATTGGATATTTCCATTTACAAATTATATAAAATACTTTTAGTCTATTTAATAAACGACCCATTCTCTTTCAGTCTTAATGGAAATTTGTTATCATTCATAACTATTCACTTATATGGATATTAATAACCATTCCTACTTGTTAAGCTTTAAAACTCTATAGTACATAAACACAATTTACCTCTCTGACTCTGAAATTTTATTTACTGGGTCAAGTAGATATACATTCGTTTGGGTTTAATAAATCTGTCTCTCTCATTAGCAAATATATTTTGTTCTGTTACAAAGAAACACTTAAGAATACATCAATACAATACAAATGGGCTAAGCAATAGGGAAATCGAATCAGAAGATTTCAGTTGCTAAAACATACTATACCTATAGAGTCTATACCTGGGATTATACTTAGTAATACCAAATAATATGCGTTATACTAAAAATTAATGATCCATTTATTTTATATATAGTATAGGCATCCTTTGGCCCATCGAGTTAAAATTATTGCTAATATCCTTTGTAAATTAGATTAAGAACATTGGATGTGACTTTTCTTATCTTTAACACGCTTCAAAGCAAAAATTTCAACTCTCCGCTTGTAGTACGACTATTCTGCTACAACTTATCAAAAGAAATAACACACCTCATACATCCTGATATTTTACCTACATAAATGTATTAGAATGGTTATTTCCTAATTTAAGTGTTTTATTTGAAGTGGCTTTTCTACATTGTATTTTTACTAAGCGAAAAACATCACTGTGTGTTCACAGAGCAGTGTATTGGTAATTGGCAGCATGCAAAGCAAGGTAAAACGTATTAGATTTGTTTCACAACTAAATTATGCTTATAGATATGAAAGCAAACTTTATGCCTGTGCTACTGTGCAGTAGTGAATGAAGTATCATGGAAGCCAAAATTAGTTAGTATTTAAATGTCACGAAATTGAGGAAGTGTAGGGGATTGGATGGAATGAACTTTGTAAATTGGCATGAAAAGGCCAATTTCCTCCGTGAATGGAGACGGAGAAAAGAGAATATAAATGAGGCGGAATGTGAAACATTATTGTTTCCCATGTCGTATGTAAATATGGAGAATCAAATCTCAAGTTATGCATAATGCATAGGTATGTCTGTAGAGTCAGATGTAGTGTGTCCCCTCCTCCCTCCTGAACACCTAAATGTAATAGAGTAATAGAGATGCAGGCGGAAGAGCCAGTTTCTGCGTAAAGTTAGATTTAAACGGAATGTTTACATACACTCGAGATTGAACCTAACGAACGAGTCAAGGAAAATTGATTTAGGAAGAAATTCTTCCTCAAAACGCAAATACGCATTACATGTCTGTGCATATCTGGATAGTGAATTGTAGTTTGCGAGCAAATCAGCCATTTATTTTGATGGCAAATGTGAGTTAAGAATTGGATCTCCTGTGCGTCCTCTTTTCGGGTCGACAGCTACAGTGATGGAGTCTTTATGAGAATGAGATGGGATATTTGCCTTTAATGTGGCAGGTTTCGTTATAGTAATGTGTACAGATGCGTTTGGGGTCTCTACAATTTTTAATGTAGTCAATTCACTTGATAATCTACTCACTCAGTAGTGCAACACACATGGTGTATGTTTGCAGGCGGAGGAGGCACTTGATATATCGGAAACTTAACAACCACTTTCATAGGAGAATTCAATTCTGAATGTGTAACATGATATCACATATCATAGTATGTGATAGAGACTGAAATTCTATGTAGATGTTTGCATAATCACAATTTAGATCTACTGCTATGCGTTGGTTATTAGCATTTTAGACGCACTATCACTCACAACTCCATCATGTAAATGTATCACAATTTCAGACTTAAATATAGACAAAACATGAAAGTTCCTCCGCATATCATTTGTACATCATTGCATAGGAGCTCATTTTATGTAATGTTACGACCTATGTACATCCGAGACCAAATACAAGTTTTAGAACAGGATATCCACTCGGGTGGATACACAGCCCATATTACATTTGGTGTCGTTAAGTACATAGATTCCTGTGTGAATGGGACATGTAATCGTTTTAATGACACTTTAAAATAGATCCCTACAGTCATATGCTTATTTTATTGACACTACTTTAATAATGTTTGATACTGGTAGTTGAGTGGGTTTAATGGTTTCTGGAAACACAAGTATTGATAGGTATCTACAGTGCAACATGCAAGATGATGTACAGGGTTGTGCATTCGAATTTATTTAAATAGCTCACATTGAATTTTACGATTTGTAAGTAGCTATTATAAAGGAATGAATGAATGCAGTTGGCAATAAGTAGTAAGTGCGTCTCGGCTACTTATCGTTAGATATTTTTATTAGACTAAAAGCATTAGGTATCCGATTGGGATAGTGTAGCATAAGTAAATGTATCCTAGAGTGTTTTGAGTGAACTGGAAATTGAAATGCATTTCGTTCACACCAAAAAGTCAAACCACTAGCGAGGATTAGAGATCCCAGGCTGAACTACTTAGTGGATATGTAAAGTTAAGTTGACTCTGGTCGCTCTACATAAATAGAATAGAAAATTGTAGCCGTGTACATAGTTGAGTCAAATCAAGCAGAGAATTTATATTTCAAGGGGAGTGAGCAGTGGAGTTTCTTCGTTGACTTTCACGTTCCGTTCCGTGGTTAATGTCACTCCTTAGTTCGTTATGGCTGTCGAACAGGAACATGTTACGTAATGGATGGGCATGGATGGATGGATTTTCCTAGATGGATTCGATTGGATTCAAAGATCATTGGCTCTGCTTTCTACTCCTACTACATTCACATTACAATAGAGAGCAAACTCTCAATCGACTCGAATGCCCTCATGCATCATACAATCCAAATCCAATGTGTACATTACATCCATAGACATACAATTTCTCTAACTACAATGGCATTTCATCCAAAGCTCTTCGGACTAGAAAGTCTACAGTTCCAATAGCTCAGGAATGCAATTATCTATACTTACGACTCTGCAAGTCTTCAATGTTTATTTTATCAGTCTCAATCTAACAAAATACCTTGCAGTAAACACAATTTATATCTATTGCAATTGGAAACATCTTATTGGAATGTTTATACACTTTACTATGACTATGTACATAGATATCTACTTATGATCCAATCCACAGTGCATTACTAGCATTTATGCAATGTATGACTGCGATTTTGTTGCACAACTTAATCTTTGTAAGGCTGGATAGATAATTCAATTCAAGGAAACACAGTGTGTACTGCTGAACGAAGTTTTCTGTTCAATCACAATCCAATATTTTAAATTTCCTATTCAGCAGATAATCCTCTGATGTTGACTGCTGCCATATTGTTGGGGTATATTAGAGCTAAAATTAATTTAATTACTTTTTTATTTACTATGACTATGTACATAGATATCTACTTATGATCCAATCCACAGTGCATTACTAGCATTTATGCAATGTATGACTGCGATTTTGTTGCACAACTTAATCTTTGTAATGCTAATGCTGGATAGATAATTCAATTCAAGGAAACACAGCGTGTACTGCTGAACGAAGTTTTCTGTTCCATCACAATCCAATATTTTAAGTTTCCTATTCAGCAGATAATCCTCTGATGTTGACTGCTGCCATATTGTTGGGGTATATTAGAGCTAAAATTAATTTAATTACTTTTTTGGGCAACTCTTTCATATTTACTACTGCTAAGGTTCTAGTTCAAGTACAACTAAGCAAGTCCGCATGGTAGTATCAAATATGCAATAATTGATTTAGCAATTAAACTGTGGTATTTTGTAGGGAAGAAAAAATGGCCGTGTTCTTATTTCTTATATCTGTAGGAGTGGCAATGTATAGATTCGGAGATTAGTTCCTGTCCAGAGGATAGTAGCTCATTGTTAGCTTCATCTCCAAATAATTGCATTACATTCCTCAATGAATGGTTTCTGTGGAATGCCAAGCCTCTCTTGGATGTATACGTATCTCCATCACCATCATATAAGTATACAGCAGTAGTGCGATATTGTTGAGGATGTAAATAATTGCAAAAAGGTATAGCGTGTACGTACCTAGAAGATGTGTGCACCAGGATCGGAATATCATGTAGAGCAGCATTTAGGTTTGATTATTAGCGCACCCCACGGAGCTGAGACTCCCTGAAGAGAGTCTGAATCTGAACGTAGATACAAAAAAGACAAAAGGATCATTTGTTTGACTCCGTTACATTTTCGTTGTTGTTTGGTGCTTCGCTAATGTTTCATGGATTAAACAACCCACCAACCACCGCTTTAAATATGCGTCCAGAAAGATTACTTCTGGGAATAAACAATCGTGCAGGAAATCTCGAGTTATCTTGCCTTCTCAATTGGAGTAGAGGAATGAATGAATGAAATATGCAGAAAACACATTGTGTCATAATTTGTACATTCACAGAATATAACAATGTACTATGAAGAACTTAGTATACATCTAACCGACATAGAATGAACAATTTCATTAATGTTTGAATCATAATATCTACATTGTTGAGCTATTCAAAGCAAAGTATAAATTCCATGCAGGTACAAAAAAACATTTACTTACGTAGGAGGATCAACGCAATTATCGTGCAGATGACTTTGCCACTTTTACCTTGTAACATGAGCAATAACATCATATTACACGCAACAGGAGCTTCCTCTTCATGATTACTAAGGAAATTCAACAGAATGTAATTTAATACGTTATTTTCATTAGTATGCATTGAAGAGTCTGTGCATCGAAAATTTGTTGAAAAATATGAGTCCCTAGAAAATTAGCTTTACAAATTGCAGTCGTTATAAAAACTATTCGTGATTTTCAGTGCAAAAATGCAATTTAAATGCTCATGATTCCTGTCGCTCTTTAATTTAATGCTCAAGTTTTTGCAGTTGCATCACATACCTGTTGAGAAATAGATGAGTGGAACCTTGACTGTGACTTTGGCTGCGACTTAGTAGTGAGTTTTCCTACAGATTACGCAATTGTTTATTATTCTCTAGAAAACATTCTTTTTATGATAGTCCAATGTACGTAAGTCTGTCTAATGTAATTACAGTTAACGATGGTATAATAATGAGATAATATTCTGCCTGCGTCTTTAATGTACTGGCCAGTCGGGAGTATCTATGCGCATTTTCTAATACATTAACAATTAGCAAGAGGCCTAACACTAAAATGTTATCTCTAGCACTAACTGTCTCTAATATCTTTAGAGTGGAAATGGGCAGTAGTGCAATTTAACTTGACAAGAGTATGTGAAACAAAAGTGAATAGCTATTTTGCAATTTAATCGCGTACTCGTCCTATCTTTTGCAAAATTGTGTTTGGAAAAGCAAGAGAACGATAGAGTAATATCATAGGGGGAATTGTATCGCAAATTTTATTACCCAAGATCATTAAATGTTCATATGGTGAGGTACGAAGTACCTGCAGTGAAACTGAAGTCGAATTTTGAAGGACGAAAGCATTCCAGAGAACAAAGTCTATTTAAAATAAAGTAGTTTCTACTGTATAAAATCCCAAATGTATTTTTATGAATATTGTAATATGTACTTTACCTCGGCGGTTTAGGTCTTTCTAAGTTTAATAGTATTCTCTTGGCTTGGTTCAACTGGATGAATTGCCTTAAGCCATGCGAGCCAGATAACGCGACACAACTACTTTGCACACACTATATACTAAATATATCAAGTTATATAGTTATATAACACAATAACAGATATTCTTCCTATTAAAATGGAAATGCAACTCTTCATCCCCATAATGATTGTGTATCTACAGTGTAATTCGCAAATAAAACTGTAGCCTGCCGTTGTGGCAGGATTTGAGTTTCATTTTATTTTAGTCATTTCAGTTTTATTTCGCCGCTGCAAAACAAACAAAGGCAGACAATGCACTAGACTGTGGTGTAACATTTTGCACGATGTATCATTAATGGAGAATTCGTGTCAGGTCTCATTCCATTGCATTTACTCCACGGTGGTTTTGTTGGGCTACCCAAGTTCACTAGTGAACGTGTTTACTCAATTCAATAGTGAATTGATAGCCAGTTTCTGCAGTTAACTATTTTAATGTCTAGCTTATTTACACATAAGGCTACCGGCTACCTTAACAGCATTTTCTGCACGGGGTCAGGTACACTACGGTTTGCATTTACTGTACAATTTATACTGTACACTGCACACTTATCAGAAATTATAGCCGATAAAAATACTAGGAGGGAAAAGGACTCACAGAGGATATGATTATTGTAGCCTAAAGCTAGCACGAGGCTAATGCATATCTATTTCTTCCTGTGATAGATCGCTAATATCGTGCAAACGTCATTGCCACTCCTTCCTTTGGTATCTCTTTTAAAAAGTCTAGAATAAACTCATTTTTCTCTCCGCTATTCTGTGATACTCTAAAAAATTACCTAAATTATTATTTTTTCTCGGTTTGTTTTCTTTATTATTCTTTTAATTTTATCAAGAAAGTTGCCTCTGATTCTC
>JABASH010003767.1:0-15634 GCA_019776445.1 Tomocerus maximus | reverse complement strand
AGTTCAGCCATAACACTCAATTATCAATAGTCCTTACTTCTTTAATGAATACAAGTTGGATGCTGCATATATAAGACAATACGAGTTAAAGATCAACAAATAATATATCATTACAATCCCTGGGGAGCGTAATTAAAAACGATAAGCATTTGGTCATGTGGTCATACACTGATTTACCCATCATATCAACAATTCTACTCTCTACACATTCTTTTACTATAAAACTAATGATCAATATGAGGTTAACAAAGGCGAGGGTGACATTCAACTTGGCCGTATATTTTGACCGAACATTTTTATACCATTAGTGATAATTTAAAATTTTGTTATAGTAGCAATTAATTATTCAGCAAAATAGCAGATATCACCCGAAGAAAAACGTGCACAAAAGTGATACAATTTCGTATAAAAGTGAACCTACATTTTTCTATTTACTATTCAATACAGAAATGGATATTACGCAAATACACTAAAGTTAACTAATCTCGTGATGCATACATGGTTAAAATAGCAAGTGTTCATTGATTCTTTTTAACTACAACTTACAATAAACTAGCACATCTCTACAGATATAGTTTATTCAAGTTAAAGTTAAAACTTGATGATAATAATATATCTTCCCTGCTAACAAATTCAAATGCAACTCCAACTCTTTATTTCCCATTACGAATGTCATCATCATTGTGAATATTCATGATAAAGTGGGATTTATACTCAACAATACATACTATACGAAACATAATAATTAAAACATAGGTGTACCAATTAACAAAACAAAATTAACTATAACCACAATACTTTACACACATACCTACGGCCTGATTTTGATTCTTCCGAAATACTTTCATGATCGTGAGAAAATTGTAACAATTATTTCCAAATTCACTACTCCCGACCAGCAGCAGCAGCCTTCTTCATTGATTCTAAGGCCTTTTCTCTCAAAGTCTTCTCTAAATCCTCAGAATGAGATATGGCAGCAGGTTCGACCAACTTGAGAAACGACGAAGCAATTCGAGAACCTCCACTACCCACAATTTCGTCATCCCCACTTGCATCATCATCGTCGTCGTCGTCACTTTCACTCTTCTTCGATTTCTTTTGCTTCTTATGTTTCTTATGCTTCTTATGTTTCTTTTCTTTCTTTTTCTTCTTACGAGAAATACTAACATCTTCTCCTGACGATGAACGAGGACTTGGGGCTGAGTCTCTATCTTTCCTTTTCTTGAGCAAACTACTTTCGGAAGTTTTTGATTCGGATTTTGAATTGGAGTCTTTGACTTTGTCCATACCTACAGATATTGTCGAATTTTCTTTTTCGTTATTGTGCTTAGTTTTAGGTCTGGAACTTTGTCGCTGGCCTGGAGAAGGTGACCTGCTGCTGGAGGCACTACCACTACGCCGAGAACGATCAGGGGTGAATACCTTCCTAATCTCTGGAGATTTCGATCGTGACTGTCTTCCCTGCACCACACAACAATCATTTTTAATTATGGCTGAATTCAGTATACTTAATTTACATAAGAATTACAACCTATTACTTAAAAAGGTAAGTAATAGGCATAAATTCAATGCATTACCTTATGTACATCAGAACTATGGCCGGAATTAAATACAGAATGTAGAGTAGAGCGACCCTGAGAGGATCTTCTATCTTGGTTCGCGAATGAATAACGATTATCTTTGTATGATCTATCGGGGGACTTTGAACGAAAATCTGCTTGAGGACCACGGTACATGGAATGATCATTGCCTAAATCCCGTCTACCTCTGTCCATACCATATCCTCTTGTGTTAGATTGCTGGTAAAAGTGAGTTGGCCTTCGTCTGAATCTATCTGGTGGGCTGCGAGAACGACTCCGAGATCTTGAACGCTTTGAACGATCTCTATTTCTTCTATCTCCCCAATCCATTCTGTCTCTGTCTCGCCAATTGCGATCGCGCTCTCGATCTCTGTCGTAGCGGGGCATGTCATGTCTATCTGGCTTATCCTTCTCTCTATCTCGTTCTGCTTTAATTTCATCCATTAAATCCTTTTGATTTTTATTTCGGGTGTCCCGTTTGTCACGGGAATCTCTACTGGGACTAGTACTCCTTGACTTTCTCTGCAACAAAAGAATACAAGTAATTTACATCAAAATTGTAAAATATCTTTTAAAATACAAATTAAATTGCAAAACGTGTTAAGAACAGTTTTATGTTTTTAAAATTGTATTTTACTTTTGATGGATCAGGAGAAGCCGAGCTAGAATGCCTCGTCCTGTAATGACGCTTAGCTTGTACAGAATCTTCCTTCTTTTTTAACTCTGTCGCTGAAACATCTGTATCAGATTCGATTTCACTATAAAAATATCAGAAATGATTTATATAATTTTGGACGTATGACGGTATTTTCTATAGGAATTATGCACATAGCGTATATAAACAATCAGAAGGTTAATTTACTACACGGAATTTCCCAATCAACAAATACACCAAATCAGAGATTTGGCATAAATGTCTATGGGAATTCAGACCGATAACTTGAATCATCATTAAAAAAATAATCATTATAACTTATACTAAATATACGGAAAAAACAAAGGGACTAACGTTTTGACAGGGCCCCGAGTTCCCTTCTCCCTTTCCTTTGACCGTGATCGGGAACGTGACTTATCTCTGGAAACTGAACGTCGATCTCGTCTCGGTGGTGAATCCTTTCGCAATCGATCATTGAATCTGCTTACTGTCTTTTTAAGAGTCTCATTGATTTTTTCCTGCTCCTCCTGCACAGGTACACGTAGGTATCACAAACCCAAGATTATATTATGTACTGATATACGATAACCCCTGTCATAAATGCAAAACATGCTAAATCTCTTGAAAATACTTGAAAACCGTTTATAAACATGTGCGCTTACATTTCGCTTCTTTATCTCGTCCTTTTTTGACTCCAGAATACTACCCGGTATTCCTGACGAGGTGTCTTGAGCAGAAAGAAGCATATCCCAAAGTTCCCCAGTGAATATTCGAGCATTTTTTCCATTTAAAAACCCTGTCAAGTTAATTTGGATTCGTCTCGCATCAGGAAACTACAAACAAACACCATTGAAAAAATATAGTCCCACTTTCAATTTGCAAAGCGATTGAACTAACATTTTGGACATGTAATAACTTTTACTAAATATTTAATTAACTCACGCTCTCAGCTTCCAGTTGGTTGAATACGAACTCAACCAAAACATCATCTTCCATTCCCAACAGCTCTGAAATACGCTTGGATATCCACGGTTTTAAGACCTCTAGTTTAACCTTACTCATATCTACCTAAAATATAAAAAGTAATTAGAATCAGTCTTTAGTTAAATCATGCTAAATCAAGCCCTTTAAAAAGCATCATATCAAAAAATTACCTTTTTAAGTATACTCTCGGAAAACCGCATCTGTTTCAGCAACTTTTTCTCCTTGTCACTAAAGCGGTTGTCTTGTTCCGCCGAAGTGCCCTAAAAATTGACAATTAAACAAAATATCTCATTATCAGTATCACAAAAAACACCAAATTAAGATTTATTGGGATAGAATCAGTGGCAAAAACTAGAATTCTAACATTAATACGTCCAACGCAATCATTTACACAGGATTCAAACGTATTTAAATGGGTTAAAGCTTGTCAAAATGTCAATACACAAAAGTGGCAAAAATTTAAAAATCATTGCCAGTTCAAGTATGTGACAGTAAAATACAGAAAAAAGAAGAAACTCTTACGCGAAAAAATCCAGCGTCTGACATTCTGCTGAATTTACTTAGAGGACGAGTAGGTGTAGTTTAATTGTATTTGATCCAGTTTCGTATTTCGAAAATCAAAACAGGAGAGTTTTGAGTAGCTGAATAGGCGGCATGGCTGATGGCCGAAGAGTGAAGCTTTTTTATATTATTTTGTCAGAGAAATCGTAGGCTCCAGCCAAGTCGACAGAGTGTGTGTGAGGGACGGAAAATGATGTGGCCATGTGATGAGTAGTCTGCGCGGTCCGGTTCGCCTCTGGAGTCTCTCACAGCACACACTCGTCTCATCCGCGACTCCAGGCAGGTCCTTGGTGTTCGCGATAACAACAAACGCGGAGTTCAAAGGAGAAGTTGATGCTTGAAAAGCTCCTTTGATTGTGTGATTGAATTTGAAAGGTTTGAGTAGGAGGACCAAACGGCAGAACACACTCGGCAATTCAACTATTCCGGCGGCATTTCATTTGATTGTAGTTCCTGCAGTGCCTTCTGCATCTTCTCATGAATTCACAGACCATTTCTCATCTCTAAGCTCTCGCCAATCTGTATACAAACAAATGTAAGTTAAAGTAATAAATCACTGCATGAATTACATGTAATTAATTGTAGATTTAAGTCACTTAAGTCATAAGTATTTATATCTTGCATTGGTTTATTTACTTTTTGCTACACTGCATTTAATACCGTTTATTCTGGTGACATTTACAGGCAAGAGCTACTAATGTGCTGCTGGACTTTTTAAAGAATGGATCTCCGTCGTCATCGGGAAATTGACCAAGTTGACAGTGGGCCTTGACACTGTAATTTTAGTACTGTTATCTGTCCATTTTTGGCAGCTTTTGTTCGAACCTGACCATAGTAATCTGTATAGATAGTTTTTATTTGAAGAGTTTTATTTTTTCGTAGTTTGCCCTAATCGAATAGGTTTAGAAATTTTTTATATTATTATACCAAACTAGCTGTAAGTGCATTCGAGTAATTGAGAGCAGAGGTACAGAATGGAGAAATGTTTGTGACCATTTCGACGAATACCTGGATGATATTTCCGGAAAGGATACGGAATGTCTAAAAGTGGAAGATGTTCCAGAAGAATATTTTAGAATCATATTATGTTTACCGAAATAACAAGATTCATCATTTAATACCAATCATTACCAGGATGTAACAGGGGAATCTGGACGAAAGCCGGCTTTTGGCGTTTCAATTGCTAATTTTCTGACGTCTCTGGCTGCGATAAAACCCATTTCTCAAAATATAGTGTAGTTAAACAGTGAATTCTTGAAGTCAATTTCCACTGGATTTATTCCTTTAGGAAATATACCAGCGTTGATTGGCAATTAATGTTCTGATGAGGTGGTCCTACCGAGGTCCTCCTGTTTTACGGTGAACAGGGAAACATGAGACAGACAATGAAATTGACTTCGTATTTTGATAGAACTCATTTTTTGTGCGTCGTAATTTATCTGTATTTTTCGGCGGAAGAATGTTGATATTACCGATGAAGTCGGGGAAATATGTGAAGTCGTCGTTACAATCTGTAACGATGCTCACTAAGCTTCTTTTTATCTTCTACTTTGTGCCTTTTACTTATCGTAAGAAATAATATTATACAAAAACAACAATAAACCATTCATGCGCTTATGTAATTATGTATTTATTAATGGCAATTTATATTCATTTGTGTTTTAGAAAAAACCACTTCGCAGCAGCAGCAACCAAGACTAATTTTCGCAAATCGCAGAGACATTCGCATTTTAGACTTTTACGCCAACGTAGGCTCACGTAGTAGTAATCATAAAGGAAATACCACAATCATTGTTAAAGACTTGACTGAAGCAACCGCTCTTGATGTTCACTACGCTCTTGGCCTGGTCTGTTGGTCCGACATAGAGCAAGAAAAAATTCAGTGCAGCTCTATTGATTCTCATCATCAGAATAGGAATCACCAAGATGTTCATGGATCTGCATCAAAGCAATCAATCGATAAGGTTCAAATTTTTTACTAAACTAAACTTTTACTATTTTCAATACAAACAGTTTAAATCATTTCATTAATGAATCTTAAATGTACAGACAACGATTGTTTCTACCGCACTTCCTGCACCAGAAGATTTAGTTTGCGACTATGTCACATCCAAACTATATTGGTCGGATTCAGAAACAAATCGTATAGAAGTAGTGTCATTGATGCACCCGCACCATCGAAAAGTTTTAATTTGGGAGGACATCGATCAACCCCGAGCATTAGCTTTAGCACCGAACTTAGCGTAAAAACACATTCTACAATTCCTTTGTAAAATTTGTTCTTCCAATATTCTTTAATAATCATTTTATCATTTCACAGGCTAATGTTCTGGACTGATTGGGGCGAATACCCGAAAATCGAGAGAGCTGGAATGGATGGCTCTGATAGAAAAGTATGTAAATGTATTGTATATGTAAAAGTATTTTCTTGCCTGGTGTTAGCTTATCTGATTGAAAATTGATTCTTGAATCATGTGGTTTCATTGATTTTACAGGTTATTGTAGAAAAAGAAATTTTTTGGCCCAATGGCATTGCCTTAGATTTGAAATCAAAAATATTGTACTGGGTTGATGCGAAGTTACATTACATAGCTCGGGTTGACTTTGATGGGAATCACTCGCAAAATTATAAACCAAGGAGCTGCAAATCACCCCTTTGCCTTAGCATATTACTCTGGATTACTGTTTTGGACTGATTGGAATACAAAGTAAACCCTACTTCTAAAAAACATAACTTTATCTGTATCAATTTAAATCACCAAGCCCTTTTGTCTAAATTACAATGGAATTTTTTATTTTAGTTCGTTGAATATTATTAAAGCTGATGGACAGCATCCAAGCAATTTAAGCACAAAGCAAAGTCTAACTCCTATGGATTTAGTCATTTTCGAGGAGCAAACTTTGCCTCCTGCTGTATGGCCTGGAACTGTGAATCCGTGTAATTCGTCTCAATGTTCCCACCTCTGTCTCTTAGCTCCGAAAGCGCCTTTCTACACATGTGCCTGTCCGATTGGTATCAAACTACTCCCGTCCAGCTCATCCAAATGCTCATCTGATATTACTAGCTTCCTCCTAGTTGCTCGAGGGAATGACATTCGTAGAATTTCTCTGGATACCCCAGATTTTACTGATGTGATATTACCTCTCCAAGGGATCAAACATATCTTAGCTGTTGACTACCACGTTAAAAGCGGGTTTCTTTTTTGGACCGACGATGAAGCTAGAAGAATCAAAAGAGGTAACTAAAAATTGATTAAATAGATTTAGGCAAAGGCAAATTAACATCTTAGTAAAATAATATTTTCTATTGACACTGTAAAAATGATTATCGTTATGTAAAGTAAACGCTATTGCCTTTTATTTCAGCAAAAATGGATGGGAGTCAGCAGCAAGATGTTGTCAAAGACGAAATTGTCCATCCAGATGGTCTAGCTGTTGATTGGGTAGCAGGTAACTTGTATTGGACGGATGCGGGTACTGACAGGATAGAAGTTTCCAGACTAAATGGACAGCATAGAAAGGTTTGATTACGAATTACTATTATTACTAGTTAGTGATAACAAAATATGCTGTTGAGTCTCAATGTGGAATACATTAAATATTTTTTACTTGGTAGATATTAATAAGCCGAGGATTACAGGAGCCGCGTGCCATCAGCGTAGATCCTAAACGCGGGCAGCTATTTTGGTCAGATTGGGGCAAAAAAGCAAAAATTGAAAGGTAAATAATTGTAAATTAAAATTCTTTAATTCTTTACTGCATACTGATTGAATGTTTTTCAATATATCCAATACAAATCTCACCGGGCCTAATTTCAGATCTTCTCTTGACGGAAGTGGTCGTATGGTTGTAGTCAGCAATGAAATCTACTGGCCGAACGGTATTGCATTGGACATGGAACATTCAAAAATATACTGGTGTGATGCAAAAACGGATAAAATCGAGGTACGTAATTAATTGCAACTGATAATGTGAAAAAGTGTATGAATGGAATTTATTTCGATATTGAAATCAAGAATTTATTTGATTTAATTTACAGATGGCTAATTACGACGGAACGTCACGAAGTGAATTACTAAGCGAAGATTTGCCTCATACATTTGGCTTTTCTATTCTTGGTGATTATATTTACTGGACAGACTGGCAGCGAAGAACTGTTGAACGGGCTAATAAATTTACTGGAGGGGACCGCATGATAATCAAAGACCCATTTAGTGATCCTATGGGTGTTAAGGCTATTAATGTTAATGATCAAAGCCTTAATTCTACAAATGGTTGTGCTGAGAGAAATGGAGGGTGTCAGCATCTGTGTCTGTATCGACCTAATGAGGTCGTTTGTGCTTGTGCCAGTGGTGAGTTTTCGTATTGGTTATCCTTAGTAAAACTTTTTATCGTAATTTCTCCTGATTAATTGCTGAAATTATATTTCAGGTTACGAACTGGAACAGGACAATCATTCATGCAAAATTCCTGAAGCCTTTCTTGTGTTTTCTCGAGATGGAGATCTACATAGGATATCCTTAAACAGGAGTGACAACAATAATGTAGATGATGTAATTCCTGTTTCAAAAGTGAAGGCACCGAGCGCTTTAGATTTCGATACCGTTGAAAATAGAATATATTGGTCTGACACAAAAACCAGGGCCATTTCTCGAGCTTTTATGAACGGGAGCGACACGGAGAGGGTAAGTTGTAACTGAAGTCACTTCTTAAGTTTTCAGTTTTATTTCGTACTTGGCAAATCATCAGTATAGTATTTCTTCTTTAAAACTGGGATGATTATGATGTAAAGATAATCGAGTTTGGACTTCTTCATCCGGAAGGAATTGCAGTAGATTGGCTCTCAAGAAATATTTACTGGAGCGATTTAGGGAGGAATCGTATTGAAGTAGCTAAACTAAACGGAGATCACCGTAGAACTATTTTATGGGCTGACATTGAATCCCCTCGTAGTATAGCTTTACATCCCTCAAAGGTAATCATGAGTTTTAAATTTTTTAATTAGATAAAATAAATAAATAAAATAAATTTCTAAATGTGTGTGATGTTCAGGGCTGGATGTATTTTGCAATGTGGAAACAGTCACCTTCAATTGAAAAAGCTGCATTGGATGGTTCAAGAAAATCCGTTTTTATATCGAGGGACATTGGTCGCGCTAATGGACTAACGATTGATCTTGACGATGCATATCTATACTGGTCGGATATCGATTCGATGGTGATTGAAAGAGCATCTTTAGATGACCAAGTCAACAGGGAGGTCATTTTTGCATCTCAAGATGGATTCAAGCCATTTTCTCTGGCCCAATATCAGGTTAGTTGCAGAAATAAAAATTTTGGTCATATTTTATTAACTAACTAAACTCCACCAGAAAGAGAATTTACCATGTTACTTTTCTTAAATTGGTGTGACCATTTTACGAACTTTCACTGCACCAAATTCACGTGAATATTTATTGGTTTCTGGTGAAACGTCTATTTATTGTTTTAGTTTTTTAAATCTCATACTCATTAAGAATTATATCAGCCATATGTCCCCAAGTTGAAAAAGAATATTAACTATTTAAACATTTTAAACTGAAGGCATTTTGTACAATAATTTTCCCAGGATTACATTTACTGGTCAGACTTGACGACTCAAACTATTCAGCGAGCAAATAAATCTGCATCTCCACAGGAAACACCGCACAGATTGGCATCAGCTCACAATATTATTGATATGGCCATTTATCACAAATTAAAGCAGGTTGGATGGAATCCTTGCTCTCAGGCAAATTGCTCGCATCTATGTTTCCCTACTCCAGGAAGAACACCTAAGAAAGCCCAGAATCATTCCGTAGTCTTAACGGACCCTCAATGTGGATGCCCTACTCATTACACATTGTCTGCAGACAAAACAACTTGTTTGGTAATTTAAATACAGAGTGCATCACATATAACTCTCTCGGATTCTTTCACCGATTGGATAAACTTTCACTTTTGACGCCTATAAAAACTTTCACTTTTGACGCCTTTTGATGCCTATAGACGCTTTTCACTATCATCTCATTTTAGCAACTTTCACCTTTTTACACTTTCACCTTTCCAACTTTTACTTTTACCAAGGTGAAAGTTTCCAATTTTATTTTAGACCTAGGGCTAGCAATTGATATTTTACATGAAGATAGTATGGAAGTACGGAGAATTATCGGTGACACCCTGAAATTTGAATTAAAATAACCTTTCTTATATTTTGTAAAACCTAAATGTATCTACAATGTAGTAAATTGACAATTTTCAATTTAGGCCCCGAAGGAGTTTCTCCTTCTGTCATCGGGATCCTCTATCTCCCGATTGATTTTGGATACTATAGAATGTCCAGATGCAATTGTTATTGGTGGAGCACAGCAGAAACAGCGCAGTATTAGTTCGTTAGCTTGGGATAGTCGTGGCAGAGTCATTTACTGGATTGATCCAAAATCTGCTAATATAAAGAGCGCCCATGAAAATGGATCACACAGCAATGTCCTCTTGAATTCAGCGGATGATGTATTCAAACCTTTTGATCTAGTTTTTGATAATATCAGAAGACTAGTGTTTTGGTCATGTGAAAATTACAATTCAATTAATGTCACCGAAACCGACGGACGGAATTTGGGCTCTATTTTGTCAGCAGCATCACAGCAGCCGTCTTCAAATGTAAACTTAAGAAATATACCAGATAAAGAATGCGCAGAATTTTTCTGAGAAATAATGAATGAATTTTTACAGGCTGAAGACTATTCATCAGTGAGGCCCAGACATTTGGCTTTACATTCTACAAAATCTCAGCTTTACTTCAGCAATGAAGGGAAGATAGAACGTATCCGTTTGGATGGGATGCAGCGCACCACAATAGCAACTAGTGGCTCTTCCATCGCTGGTTTGGCATTAGATCTCGTCGAAGGTATGATTTATTGGACTGATTCAATTTCAAAACGGATTGACAGCTGTGACTTAGATGGTAACAACAGAAAAATACTCGTTTCGGGATTAGACTCTCCAGGAAGCATATCAATTATGGGAAGGTATGCTTTTCAACCCATTTATTTTACTAAAATTCAAGCAAATCAGAATTCAAGAAATAAAATCTCTATAAATAATTGTTTACATACATCTAGGTATGTCTACTGGATAGAAGAAAGAAGTGGAGTTGAGAGAGCTGTAAAGTGGTCAGGGGAAGAAAGACTTCGTGTACTTCCTAGAATCGATAATGCAAATTATATTCTTCATGTCAATGACACTGATCTTCAGGTAGGATAGGACTCGAGACATAAATTAAATAAATAAATTGTTGACAAAAAATAAATGAGTTTTAAGTAAATTGCTATTTTTACCACTGGACTACAACCACAATAATAATTATTTTAATTGAGTACTGAATTTTTAACGTTTTGAATTTCAGGAAAGGTCACATCCTTGTTACAGTATGCAATGCTCCCACATTTGTATTTCAGTGCAAGATAATGTCGGGATGTGCTCTTGTACTGAAGACTTGGTGGCTGTGGACGATCAACGTAACTGTATCTATCGCTTACCATGCGGTGCCCATGAATTCAGTTGTCACAAGGGATCCATCGGCTGCATTTCTTTCCAGAATAAATGTGACGGAAAAATTGACTGTATGGATGGAAGCGACGAACTGGGTTGCCCAAAGAAGTGTGACCTGCCATGTCCTTGCGAACCCCCCTGTGAGCCTTCTAAGTGTCTTACCAAATCCCATCTTTGCGACGGGAAGGTGGACTGTGTCGAAAGTGCGTGGGATGAAAGCGAAGAAGTTTGTTCGAATGTGGACCAACTTCCCCCATCCACATCCGCCCTAACAAATATTCTTACTTGTTCTGTTATTATCATCCTTATTGTCATCATCGGAGGGACAGTGTGGTATTGTCTAAGAACAAAAAATAGCATGCCCACTGAGGACTCAAGTGACCCATTGAATCCTCCAGGAACTAACATTACATCTCTCCATACAATAGGTAAATCGTTAACGACAACTACTACTCTTTATCCGGAATTCCAGAAAACCTGGAAAATCCTATTTTTCGCTAATTTCAATAAATACACATAATTTTTTAAATCCTGGTATATATTTACGTTAGATTTCCCTTTATTTAATTACCCAATTTTTGTATTTTCAGAAAATTTAAATATGTTTGCTCCGACAAACGGGTCTTCAATCGGATCGTACGGAGGTGAACTTTTGGTTCCAAATTCTTCACCTGTTACAGAAGTACGATCTTGCTGCCATTACTATCATAATTTTGAGCCGGTACCACCGCCGACACCTTGTTCAACTGACGTCTGTGATAACTCGGATATTTTTGCCCCTCCACCAAGCCCTCATACCTCAAGTCCCCATTCGACAATACGGTCGATAGGAGGTTTTTACCCGCCACCGCCTTCTCCTAACTTAGCATAACAAACTACTTACATGTATTAAAACTGATTTGTAACGCATTTTGTCTGCATTTATTAATTTAATAAAATAACTTAAATAATTATGCCAATTTTGGGGAGTTGATTCATATTGCATTTGATGAAATATTATGATTCGCATTTTAGTTACTAAAGATGAGAAATAGATAAATGTAGCTTTACAGGAATAAATAATTTTATTTAACAAATTTTCTTAAAAATAAAATACGTTCCCTTGTCCTTGTATATTAGCAATAAAGGTCCAGTCAAGTCTACAAGTCTAGTACATTACAAGGATAATAAATATAAGTAATCTTATTAATAATAGTAGAATAAATAAACTTATATTAATTCATTGAACAATTACAATTAAGGCAATTTGGACAATCAACAAATATCTAAAGATATTAGGTTTAATTTGAGTCATCTCCAGAATTTCCAGAATTAGTATTATCCGATCGCTCTGATCGAACGATAGTTAGAGAGGATTTGTTCTTTCCCTTGGACAACACAGCCACTTCCTTTTGAAGAGTTTTTAGTTTGTTCGTCATTGTTTGAACCTTATTCTCGTGATCCCGTTGACATGATTTTAATTTATTCCGACATTCGTTTTCACTAGTGAAGTTAGCAGCTTTCAATTCAGTTATCTGAGCAAACATTCACAGGTAAATAACAAATTATTTTTTAAAGTTTCAGAAAAATATAATTCTCTGAAAGAAATAATGAATACATACCTGTCTGTCTTTAGCAAGTAATTGTTGATCTTTTTGTGCCAACTGTCGCTGTAAATTTGCAATTTGTTCACGAAGTTGTGTCAGAGCAACCACATGGTCAGAACTTGATGGATCTATATCACGAGTAACCCTCTCAGGTGGTAGAGTCGGCTTTTTCTGTGGGGGCTCCTCTTGTCCCAACTTTGTCACATCTACTCGTTGCGGCCGTTTATCGTGAGGTTTTCTGTTATCAAGTATTACACTACATAAAATATATGCATTTCCATAGAATTTCGCAGAATATGTTGGAAAATTACTTTATCTCTTTAGGTTTTGTGTTAGACGCAAGTTTAACATGCGAATGTCTTGCTGGATCTGTTGATTTTGTTTTCGCTAGAGCTCGTTTGAAACTTAAGGTGCAAAGCCAACATAAAAGTTTACCATCAACCTAAAATGATATCAAATTTTTCTTTTAAACTGCCGGTTTCAAAAGGGACTCATTCATACAGTTTAATGGATATTCACAGACCTTTTTGTCCTCATCCTTTCTGTCAAATGCACATTTTTGTTTGCATTGCTCGCATGCAAGAGGCTTTCCGTACTAAAATTAAAACAACGAACACCGTAATTAATATTCAGAAAAAAAGAAAAGCACAAACTTAGAAAAAATAATAACAAATATTGCGAGTGCACTGTACATACCTTCTTTTCTGAATTCGTACATCGCTGACACCTGGTACCAATGAAGGCTGCAATAGTGTTACAGTATTCACAGGCACTCGGTTTCCCTAAAAAAGGATAATGAATTTTCATTATTACTAATTACATATTCATTCTACTTAAATGTATCCATTTTTCCTTACCGTAAGACTTGACATTCCCTTCACATTTCTTGCAAATCGTAGTTGTACTACCTTTACTGAAACAAAAATTAAAAATTTATAAAAAACATCTTTTATTTATACATATTTATACATTTGGACAAAGACAAGAACATGATTAGAATTATTACTTCGTTTGCTGAAACTCAGAGCGACAATATGTACATTTCACTACAGGATATGCTCCTCGACACTCCTGAAATTTCGATTCAATTAATTAGACATATTTAGTGATGATGAAAATACATACTCAAGTAGTTAACGCAGTGCTGAGATTATTACTTTACAAAGCTGCTGTCCTGAAGAAAGTTCTTCGAAAGGGTGTCTTGAGTAACATCTGGAGCAGGCAAACAATAAAGCCGACATACTACTAACTAGTTCTTCTGTTTGAATTTGTCTTTCAAAGTTTTAAGTCTTATTTTGAGTCGTGTCGGAGGCAATGCTTCTTTACATCGGCAGCAAAATTTGAAATATGAAGATAAAACGATATCCAAGGGACAGTGACAGATCTTAAATTGCTTGCACTTCGCACTATAAATCCAATCCAAGGCTAAAAGTCCAAGGTGACACCAACCAACTATAGAGCTTATGTACAGCTTATTCTGTAAAAAATTAAATAATAGTATTCAATGTTTCCTTTTCTGAAAAACAAAATCAATAATAATTTTTTTATAACTAATAGTCAAATACACTTTCAACTTTCTACAGCAATTTAGCAGTGACTCAGCGGTAAAAATGGATGCAGAGGGCATATTGCAAAACTAAATTTCTTGATTAATCGTTCAAAAACAAAGCATTGTATTAAAAATTTTAATAGAACAGGTGTTTGAGGAATGTCCAGTTGTTCAAAAATGACAGGACATACAACATTGACGGCAAATAAATTATTACGGTGAGGCAAGTAACTCAATAAATGCTTAAAACTCTTTCTTAACTGGTCTGATGGAATACTTAAAACTATTTAAACATCGCCGAAACGGGCGTACAGAAACATAAGTGAAGTACTGACTAGAGTACTTACCCCACTTTCCTGAAGATTTCTTGACGTTTATCCGGTTTTATTTGTTGACATCAACAAAATCGGGCCTAGGTTTGTAATCTACTGCGACTTTAGAGACTTCCTCGAACGAACGGAGATGAAATGGCATCAGAGAAATTCTTGGATCCGTTGCGTAGCATCTCTTTACACTGCTTTGCATTCCTATTCCTACTCTTTCCTAGTAAACTGTTAAAAAGGTTACGTGTTGCTGGCAGAGAGTCATGTGATGGTTTATCGACATTCAGCTCCGCTTTCCCCGGGACTGGAACTTTTGACACCCATACATACAGTACAGACTTGGTAAAGACTATACAGATTACAGATAGGCCCATCATGAATTATGATTATGAATGAAGCCTTTTTTCTCTGAAAGGTCTACATTTATTTATGTGAATTTTTACTGTAAAAAGGAGTTAATGTAAGTATACTTATGTAAGTACCTACTTTAAATTTTGCAATTAGTGGTTTAATGTATAAGAGAAGTAGGATTCGCCGGAATCAGTAAGATCAGTTGCTGTTTATGCGGTTAGCTACAGAATCATACACAAAATCAGAATTAAAAGCGGCCTCAAATATTCACCTGTTTTTAGGAGTTTCATTCTTTTTAAAGTACTTGGAACTCAAATATCAAAAATCGGCGAACTAACTATTGCTCCTGGATAGTTTACGATTCCAAAAATGCAAGAACCATAAAAATCGAATTAGTACACTTGGAGGAATTTGACCGGATGTAAAAACATTTTAACGTGCATTTTAATAGTCGCAAAGTGCGCCAAGCTAACTGTG
>JABASH010003766.1:0-15637 GCA_019776445.1 Tomocerus maximus | reverse complement strand
AAAATATTATGGCACTACAGTTAATTTCTACACCAGTATGCAGGTAAACAGTATACATAATGTTATGGTATTATACATAATAATATAGAAGTCCCACTTATCAAATAGCAATTTGGTTAGGTTTATGCACTTTGATATTTTTACATTCAAGGTACCTACTTACTACTTACCTCACCATCACCAGTGTTATCTATATCATAATGTTCTTATTATGGAATATAAGTAGCATAATAATTGTTAAAACTCTTTTACACTAACAATGGATATATAAAAGCAACATTACACATGCGAATTTTACCTTAAAGTTGGCATAAGTATTTACCACTCTATGGACTGACGACTCTGTACCAAAATTAACATGCATTAAAATCCAAACATAAAAATCTTTTGTCTGTGATAGGTTTTATGAGATTGTAACATCAACTGCAAGTAGAATTAGAATAGATACATATTGTTGCTGTTTATGTTTGTCTACCTTCTACATGTAGCTCCACTATACTACAGCAGAATGTAGTATACGATGTAAGCAATCATAAAAGTAAAGCTACTCAAGAAAATTATTTGTATGCATACAATATCGTTAAACAAGTAGAATGCTCAATGAACTCAGGTACGTTTCACCTGAGCTTATTCTTATTAATAGAAATGGTCTTGGTGGTAGCTTATTGGTCGCCTGTTGCTGCCTGTCCACTTGATGCAGACGCAGCCGAGTAAAAATGATATCTCTGAAGTAGTTTATATTTACAAATGAGGATGGAATTTGAAGAGTGGGCAGTTTGACTCGACTGGCTCACCTGAAAGTTGAGGACGCTTGAGTACAATGAAAAGAGAAAGGTTCCTCATCGCCAGATGAATATTATTATTGTAATATATTTTTATTCACAAGACCACAAAATGGACAGCCTCTCGTTTTTCATTTGCATGTTATTAGTAGATACTTAGCTCTCCTTATTGTTAGTTAGCTAACCTATCCTGTTACATCATTTGATTCTGTCTGTCTAAGTTCTGTTAACTGTAAGTTTCACCCCTACGATATTAAAGTATTGATTAAACTCACATTCAGATCTGTGCATGGCCAAGTTTTTCAAAATCTATCACATTCAATTCAACATCGCGAAATGAAATGTTTATCACTGGTCGTAAATAACATTTCTACTCACACATACATGAATGAAATAGAATGTACCCGAATGTACTCCTTTCGTTCTGAGAAGACAATAAATATCTGTATGAATATGCAACTAATTCTTATACCATTATAGTGTGCCAATCTTTAGAAACATGAAACTAGCACTAGCCTCGAGTGCAAACTAATGTTGCGCTAATGACGAAGAGAAAATGATGGCTAATTAGGAGCAATTAATATGAGTATTGCTTCATCCGTCTTAACTCCTAATACACATAATATAATTTACATCTCCACTCGACATATCTGCACTCGAGGACTCTGCATTTAAATTCATAATATTTTCTGCTCATTATGTGTCAATTTTGGGTCCACTACAGAGTTCTCTACGGCTAAAATTCTAAGCGGATTGCAGATCCGCATTACGAGTGAGAGTTGAAAGGAATGCATTCAGACATAGTAATACTGCAATAATATTTAATTTTATCTGAATACATTTTTATGTGGGTTCCTTACAAAGGTACGTCCAATTAATGTCCTATCTAAGTAATTCCTGCTCTCTGTCCATATTTATTCTAGTGAGCACATTGTTAATAATTGTAAAGCAATGAAATGCTTTACAGACAAATTGGATTAAGGAGACTGTGCAGTGCAAAGAGAGATAAGAAAAATGGGAAAGAGAGAACTTGCTCAAAGTATACCGGCACAGAGCTCTGTAAAAGTGGCTAAACTACTTTACTTGTTACTAGAGAGTAATAAACATCTGTATTCCCATTTAGGAGCTGCAGACTCAGATGTGAACGGCACATATCTTGCAAACTATACTTTTAATTTAATTTGAAAGGCAAAATAGAGATGAGTTTTCTACTATTAGTAACCTATGTAGGTAATAATTCCTTTTTATAGGAGCACACATGCCTGCATAGCAATATAATGTAATCCATGTAATTAGGTATAGCATAATCTCTATTACTATATGCACTCAACATAATATTATAAACAGCTACATATTTATAATACTTGTAAAGTCGTAAATAGTCAATATTATTTTGCTGAGTTCTGTATCCATCTTAAATACTGCAGATAATACTACAAATATTAATGTATTTTAATATTGTGCACACACCGTATCAATACACCAGGTCGGTCAGAATTATCCAAAGCATTTTTAATTGAGTCGTCGTCTACTCACCTGCAATCATTTAAAAAGCATTTAAATGTTTGTTTAGAGTCTCTCTATATTATTTCTCTAATTGTGTACGTAGTAAGTAAGAATGTAAAGTGTAAGAAATCAAGAGAGATAAAGTCATGCTACAAAAAACGAATTATGTAGTTCAAAGTTCAGTATTGTACTTAATAGATGTAAGAAGTGTGTAGCGTTCTGTAGTTGCTGTCTCTTCTCTTATCTCGTAATGTTACCATATTATCTGCAGATACAAACACATTAAAATGGCTAGCTAAGTAAGTAGAATAATAACATTAAGTAACGTTTTACATGATGCATTCGTATATGCATGCAAGAAAATAAACCTGTGCCCCTAATATTGCAGTATGATACTCACCACAAACAGGTAACTACACTGAACATATTATACTAACACATATAATACAATTGAGTACGAGAAGTTGTGCTGAACATCCAAACAAAGATCCGTTATAAAAGCGAGAAAGAGAAGGTCGCTTTGTTGTTGTACTTGTAGTACTTGTGATTCTAATGGCAAAATTACAACCATCTTTTTATGCGAACAGAGCATGGGATTCTAATCCGCACAAATCCCAACCAAAACTACATCCATACTAAATAGTCGTGTAACATATTTTCTATGCAGAAATTCATACGGGATTTTTAATGTCATCTAAACAATATTCTTTTACTGCATTTGGTCGATTGCAGCGGAATGGGATTGAGAGCGTGTGTGGTTTTCTGTAGCAAATAAACTATATTTCTCAGATTATAATTTATTGGTTGCATTGGCGAGATTAGTTTTTTTACATCTCATGCAATAACGACTGACCTGACAAGGTGACACCATCCTCAACACTTTCTGCAAGAATATGCAATTATTTTACTTACAATATTTCAGAACGGTTTATTCCTCCATATGAAAAATCTTTATGCATACAATGCCACAGTTTGCAAGCATCCAGTTATTATTTTCCCCTGTAACAAGCTTTTATTATTCGTGTATGTAGTATATGCCTAGGTCTGGTATAATAGTAGCATATGGCAAGTGGTAGAAGTAGCATGGTAGTAGGTAGGTACTCTATATTAGGAAATAATGATACATGTCGGTCTAACTCCTTCAGCAATTTATTGTGTTATTCGCAATTTACAGATATTACTTTAGCATTAATGAAGCAGGTAGTTGTGTCATGTGTACTTATTGTTGGTTGGTTGACTGTAATATGCATTCCCAACTCTTTTACTACCTACATTTGATTGCAAACTTGGTTGCAATTGGCACATGTAGGTATACTTTGTTGTAAACATTATAAAATTGCAATTTATCTATAGGTACTTAACTTGTGCATCAAGTAAATGGTGTCCTTATGCTCAAGTATCCTCTGCTTTGCTACATAAAATACATCTGTAGATCATTTGCATTCAACTGCCGTTTAGAATAATCAGACAATCGTGTATCTCCCTTTCGTCCCTTTTCAGTGCCACATTTATTATAATTATTTATCTAATAAGATAAACGAAACAAGGAGTACGGCCAATGTTTGCCTATCGCTCTCCATCCCAACAACTTGGGATTTATGTAGATTAATAATGACAAATTGGTTTCGACTGTGTCGAGTACGCCTTGAATTAAAAAAGAAGCCTACAGGTAGTAAATGGTGAATAGAGAATGTGGTATTCAAAGGGTCATGCCAGATTTGCTAATAAATAGAGAACACTCTCCCTTCTCAAGGTGTCACGGTGGTGTGTGTGGTGGTGGCTATGCAATGCTAAATATATGCTCCTGACAATAACTTCATGTTTGCATTATACAAACAATAATTCATTCTGTACTTGAGTTAACTTGAATTACATTAACGGATTCGTTCATACGACTCCTAGGACTGTAGGGTAGTAGTAGTAGCATTTAATAGTTGTATGGATGTATGTAACTATGTAGTATGCATGTATATATAATTGCCATTTGATCGGACTTACTCCATTGAAGCGTCTGTCTGGCATGGAATGGAATCTCAAGTAAGTTTACTTTTCCCATTGTATCCCACCAAGATGAATGTGTTTCATTTGACATCTTGTAAATGTAATCTGATGTAGCATGAAAATACACAAGAACGCTATTGTTCTGTGATTAAGTTGGTTGTTTGTGCTGTACCCAACCAGAATTACACGCTCTGTAATACACTTTGCTCTCATTGTGGTATGGCCTTCGTAGAAAATCAAATCAGCCATCCTTAAAAGCCAGTTTGCTACTCGCCCTCAACCTAGTACATCTTTACGTCGCTTATTGTACTAAATAAATACTCATCTTCGTTATACCACATTAAACTGCTGTGCTGACACGCTAACTACAAAAACTCGCAGAGTCAGCAACGTGCGATGGAAATTGACGCCATAACTGGGTTATTAACTTGCCATCGTCACTTCGTTAACAAATTCCTAATTTCCCAGGAGTGGAGGTGCTCAGGCACATTAGTCTACACTAATCATCAGTAAAGGAGAAGGTTAATAGGAACCAAACATTTTCGCCATTCATCCATAACACCGCACAACGTCAACAATTTTACTGCCAATACTCTCTTTCTATGTCACTGAAAATGTGAAACTTACTTTTAGGATGCAATGTAGTAGAAAGGCAACTCAAAGACTCCACTGCTTACTTACTTTAGGTGGGAGGATGTGCGTTTTACATTTACATACAATATTGGGAATCTCTATAATATTCATATCATATTATCGAGTTTTGTACTTAAAGATTGTGTGGGAGTTTGAGAGACGAGTGTGCACAGTTCTTTCTTGTACCAAAGAGAAATTTGTCAGAATTGTTTCCATTCCAATTTCCAATCCTTTACAGTCAGAATCACTGTGATTTTACAATAATATTGTTCTCACTTGTAAATACTATGTAGCTAGATCGTTGAATGCGGAGAGGTAATTAAATCCTCGCTTTTACACTTGACAAGTCAAAGTCAAATTTCTAAAGACGTGATTCTAATTCGTAGATTCATACACACCAAATCATTTCCGCAGAATATGACTTTCTGTGGAAATAAATGAGACAACCAATTCGTAGCGAAAACTAAATTGATTTCTACCTATGTACAATATGAGTTTGAAAATCTACTTTGGAATTCATAGGAAACAAAGGCAACTAAAATTTTCCTCGCAAGTTTAAAAACAGCTATGTAGCAAAATGTTCTAAGCAAAAATATTCAGTAAATATTCAGTTTGAGTCGGAAGAGACGTCTTTATCACACACAAATAAATATGAGTCATTCATTTTGTTCGTCCCTTTTTGTTTCAATTACCACCGAAAAAAGCTTACTAGATAAAAAGGGTGTCCGTAATGAGTAAGTATTACCTCCCTTTAATATTATGTCTGTATTAGTGACATTGCTGATACTCATTTCAATAAATGTCAGACAACTAGTTTTTTCAGTAGATACACGTATAATTTACTTAGAATTAGCATATGAGCATTCATGAACTTTTTATAGTTATACAATTAGTATATAAAGGACTGAAATGCGCAAGGATCGAACAACGGAACAAAATACACCTGCAATAAAGTATGTAGCAATAGTTGGTGGAAATGAATAAAAATTGGTAAGCTCCTGCTACAGGTACATGTCAGTAGATAATTTGTTTGTGTATTTTCGCTCGTTTTGCAGTAACTAACCAAATCAAAGGGTGTGTCTCTCTAAGGAAAATATAATGTGATCAATAGGTGAAAGAAATTTGGATCTCCCTTGGCTTGTTGCTCTCCTTGGCTTCAAGGACTCTTTTTCAATCGCGATTCAATTAATCATTACGACCAGCATATGGAAAATGCACCTCTTCAAAGAATATACTTGTTATTAGTTGTTATATTTAGATGCACACTCATAGTGCTACCACCCTTGCTGTTTGTCCCCCCAATATTCTACATATTGGCCGACGTTAATTTCTTTACTATTTACCTTGCAGATATTTCATGCTCATATTATAATATGGTTCAATACAATCCATGGACAATATGCAGACTCTATGAGCTCACTATTTATAAATCGCGTATTGTGATCAGAGATATGCAACATGCAATCACGAATTAACTACATAGGCGCTGCTAGTTATAGAGCTTGCAATTTCTGCAATCCTAAATTCAAGTCCAATGTCTATAAATCTTGTCGTTAGCATTGATAATGTTGCAAATAGAGCCTTTTCAACTAATGGCTTCTGTGGGGCGAAAAAATGTAGAAATATTGTAGTCTATGTGATTTAATGTCCCACTTGAAGTAAATGCTAATGATAAGAATTACGCAAGTGATTATATAGAGTATTTTATTTTTTTCCGGGTGGATTGAATTGTAGTCTTCCTCTACTCTCACCTTTTCAGGTAGTTGAAAAGCGTTTTTTAGCTTTGTGAATTGGCTCCTGACTTCTAGGGTGGAACACTATCTGTTTCACAAGCTGTTTTGTAAAGCTGCACTCAGGCTAAAGTGTCCGTAACACTTGTAGTACATAAATAGACACTTTTTAGAGACACACTTATCAACTCGAAAGAACAAGGTACACACTTGTATAAGTCCATTACATAGCACAGATTGTTTGTTATGGACGAGGGATAAAAGCTAGCTTTGCAATTAGTATTAGCAAGTACCTAAGTTGGATACAAATAATATGCAAATGTTGTGGATTGCTTAAGTTGTCTTACCTGTTGCTTACGTATAAGTTGTATTTGTTTGCTTAGATCAAGCATGGGACATCAGGAGGCAATAATATGCAAAAATATTCCGCATCTTATTTTGCATGCAGGGAGACCGACATGAGTTCATGAGGAGACGTGACTACTTTGTTTCATCTCATCAATCCCTCACCAAACTTGGAGCTTCTGGTTTTCATCCATTGTAAATGCAAATACACAAATACAAAGTAGTTGCCTACAAGAAATACATGTTAAATAGCCATATACATCTCAAGTAAGGAGTCCACTATACAACTTGTAGTTTACTATCATCATAATTTATTTTAATGCTTTAGTTTTCATTACTGTAACAAGTCTACAAAATAATTGGTGTAAATATCTCAGCTATTACACAGCCACAGGATTTATAATGATTGTTTTCCGACGCACAGGCTGAATGGTAATGAAAAAACCATTAAAAAACTTTCAACAAGGGAGCCAATCAAAATAAAGAATTTTACCCGATTTCTTTTCCAATCAAATTATTCATAAACGCTTCAATTACAACGATGCGATCCAACTTTTATTCGTGCACACCTTTGTAAGATAATACAAAGTATAGATATCTATTTATATAATAACACAACTTTCTGATTCAATTGGAATAAATACGATTGCAGCTCATTCCTAGGAAATAAGTTCTACTATAGTTACCTTTCTAAATTGAAAAAGTGAGCCATAAACAATAGATACTATCAGATCAGCACAAAATGAAACTAATGAGTTTTGTCCAGGATTTATCTAAAGTTTCATCCTTCCCAAAGTTTTTGAATCAATAAATTGCTTCACTTTGCTGAATAAACATAGATTTGAGGAGCTTCCATGCGAATTAGAGTTCTGTACGACATTGGCTTCGAATCCTTACCTGAAAGGATTTGTAGCTCATTCTATTAAAACGCACAGCATAGATACTCAGTGTAAATGGTTCATTGTGCAAAGGAGGGTAATCTTGAGCCATCAGGTCAAATAAAATAAAAACCCGTTGGATTTGGTCGAGGGGAAAAGATTTGGTGGATTTTAAAAGGCTATCATTGGGATCCCGTAGGATTTCATTGTGCTACTTAAAAGTGTTTCACTTATCCCATAGCATTGGAGGGTAGAAACATTTCTCGACGTTTATGAATTATTTAATGTAAGTACCTAGCACTGTACATATCTGACTATGCATTCACTAAAATGAACGGCAGAGGTACTTAATGCTCACTGAGGGAATTTATTTACTTGCACTATTTGCAAAACCAAAGAAGTACCAATGCAAGAAAGGTAATTAGGTATATTAGACTGGCCCAACTTATATGCTATATAGAAACTCAAGATAATGATAGTTGTATTAGTTGTGTGCAAGTGAATATAATATGTACATCGAAGATTGGAAAAAAGATAGGAGAAGAAGAGAACATGAGAAGTAAATAAAAAGGATTGGGTCATTTTGTACAGGCTGATGTTACTGACCTTTCCCCTAAGGCTAGATGACCCTCTTATTTGGGCATCTAACACCGGTATGTTGGATTCTCTGTCCATATAGCGATTTGAGTCGAGTTGCATTGCATTTCATACCTACACCTCATACCTAAGTACATTCTACATAATAATATTCGATGTGCATGCAGTCCATGTTGATTCGCATCTCGTAATAAATGTTTGCATTGACTTGACTGAGAATTGGCAAAGTTGGTCTGTTCCCTGGTTTGGTTTGGCTCGTCTGCCCTGGCCACTCTTCTCGTCTAGTCAATCCAGCTTGCCTTAGCCCTCATCTCACTATAACATTCAAAATGATTTAATTTGTGATTGTAACGTTGTTGTGGCTTGGATGGCATGCATAACAGTGCTCTACTCTCTGTCCATATAATATGCATTGCAATATGGACTGCACATCTCCCAAGAACAACAACTATATGCAAAAGACAACTTGTATAGAATTGCATTGCACCAACTTGACTATCTGGCTTTGGATTGGCTTGACCGAATTCTCGTTTCTCGATCCACGGGAAAAAATTACCATAGGATCATGAATTGGTCGACATTTAGTTGAAATGTTCAAAACTAGTTGTACTTGGTGCTATGTATTACGTGGTCGCTTCGTTATGATACTTTAGAAGATCATCAGTCAGAGGAGGGCATGGGCAACCAACCTAAATAAATTGATGAGAAATATTGTAAGAGAAGCATGTTGTTGATGACACGCCACATGCAATACCCGACCGACCAAGATCATAATCTTCTTCTGTTTGTTTTTCACATAAAAATTGGGGCTCATTATTGGATCTTGAATTATAACTTTTTTAACAAAGTGTATTACATGCGAGTATTTTTATTTATCTGCTCAAATAAATCCATGGCATGCATTTGTAGCTATTTAGAATAAATAGCTGACTGCAGACGTACTAGAACCACCAATTAGGTTTAATGGCATGGATTTCTGTAGAAGCTCCATAATATTTCCGTATATTATCTTGAATAGTTTGCCTTGTACTCAGTTCCCTTCATCCTTCGCGTGTGTGCAGATCTTGCTTTTGCGAAATTCGTAATGTGCAACCTAATTTATGTAGGAAATTTTCTTATTTTTTATTTGATCCCTATTTTCATCATTATCATTATTTATTGTTCACATTACATACATTCGTATCATAGCGAACCAAGTACTTAGCTATTATACAGACACACAGGTTGTTTGGTGAGCTATACAGATAAATACGCAGAAAAAGAGTTGATAAGAAGCTCTTCTCCTAAGCATGTGCACAATCTAAGATAATATTCTACTAACTTTAGCTGTTTTTTATTTAGTTAGCCTCAGCTCATATCTATTTACTACAACGGAAGACATCAATGTAAGTTGAGGAGTGATAGGGCATTATTTTCAACTCTGAATTATTGTGTAGATGAAAAAGTTGCATATTTATGTTAGTCCACACTATGTCTGTCTATCTGCGCGTAAGAAATGTAACTTTTTGTAATGCTCGTAATCCATTCTAACAAGCTTGAGCTAAAAGTAAGGACAAAGCAGAAGAGGATATATTAAACACTATAATGCAACTGCTGATGTTAACCAACATTTATTGCACAAGTACGTTCATTCGAGGTTATTATAATTGTATGCACTTACAATAGGCTCATTATCAGTTTCTCTTCTGTCTCTCTCAAATACTCGACTGTGTTGCTTCGCTTTTGCAACCATGTAGTCTGATGTAGTTCGCTTGCTTCCTTTTTAACTGACATATAAACTGTGCTTTATGAAACTATTGCATTGTTGGGCGGAAAACAAAATGCAAATTGGCAAACATAATAAACTTCTTGTAAGCTTCACAGGTATCACTTTTGTCAGCCATCTACGTATGGGATAATATTCATTTAGCTAAACAAATACATTATCTTAGAAGAATGAATTGTCATTTTTCTAAAGGACCTATTACTCCTTGTTACAGTCGTAAATACTTATTTATGGCAAATTCTGTCTTCTCCTATTGTTAACCTTTCCATTTCCAATTGTTTACCAATGTCCTTTCTGCTTTTTTGCCTTTCTGCTACAATCCATTTTTACCTCAGATTCGAAATTTTAGTTTTTTATTGCCTACTATTGCATTGACTTTTGTTCTCTGACTTTTGTCCATTCAATGGGCATACTAATAGTTCCATAATCTACATGGACTCAATGCAATTGCTACTAAAGATATCACTTCATCAAGTTTCGTCATGCAAAAGTCGATTAAAATCTAAAGCTATAAGCTAAAAATAGTGTAAGAACACTCATTTCATAAACCTACAATTAGTCACTACTTTCTGAAGTATTTTTATATTTTTACTACCTGCGAATATATGATTTGAAATATCATGCTGACACAATAAAGCCATGTATAGTAGTCCAGTTTTTAGTTAAGCCTCTTTTCACATGAGAAAGCTTTTCATGAAACAGAGACAGGTAGGGATTACAAGCATGACTGGCTACCTGCCGATTTTTTATTGTACAGATGATATGCCTAGATCTGTTTGCTGATAACGACAATGAGTATTATTAGAGTCTCGAAATACTTTATTATTGAAGACAGTCTTTGTACATACCGAATATAAGTATACTTTGCCACTTACTACCTTCCTAAAGTAAGAATAATAATTTATCGTTCATTTTTTGTTGTTTACACCAGAAAAGTCAATCTCAGAATGCCTCACCAAGGGCCATGAACTCTATGCAACTATAATTAGGCTTTAATTAGTCATAATTTTATGAACACACTCCCATTTACAACATGTGTACGATTCAGTTTTCAAACAATGAGGGCATTGTTTAACTTTAATAATAGTGAGTAACTCATACCTACTTACTACTTGCATAATGAATTTTACAAACTCTAAAATAAGTGTCTTGGGTCTTAATATTATTATATCTTCTTGGTGTTCTCTATGTGAATGTAAACCTTTACTTACTATATGAGTGTATTGGACATTTTATACTTACTAAGTACAGTACAGGATCACAAAATGTGTCTACGCAGTGATATCTGTACGTGTACATAAGCAAACTGGAACATATGCATAGTAAATATGTACATAGTAATAATAGTGAAACAGGTAGTTCATGAACAAAAGGCCGCAGTCGTAAAGTCGTAATACTATTAAATAGGAATTCCTTTTATTTAATTGAGGTTGCGATGTGAAATGTGAATGTAGTAGGTAGGCTGTTAAGTATATTTAGTGAGCAGTTAATTCAAGAGCTAGAAAATTATATACATATGTAAGTAGTTTTTAACATTCCTGAACCTGGGTTTGTATGCTAGTATGACGTTGGTATTTGTAGCATAAATAATTAATAACACTAAATACCACTCATTTACAAGTGAAAAAGGATGTTCATGGATTTGTAATCACATGAACGAAATAGCAACTATTATGCAAAATATCTCCCCTATCTTATCGCAACGATTCCATATAAACTTGAGCTATAAGAGCTCATGAAAATATGTAAAACGTTAAACCGCGGTTCCGTATCACAACTTTTTTGAACTGAATTCTATTGATACTCGCCTTGACTGCCTAGAACAAGTACACAAGTACAATATATGAATTTATGATGAATATTTCGAGTGCATAATAAGTATAGGTACATTTGTTTTTTACTTGCCATTTCCCTTCTGTTGCATATTTAGTTCAAGCCATGTGTCTGACTTCGTGAGTATTATGAACAACAATGAACAAGTCCCAGTCTTGTGAAAAAGGTTTAGCATGCAAAAGATCAGAAATGTACCTAGTTCTGTTGACTGTGAGTTTGAAAAGCAACACACCCCAAGAATTTCCGCCGCACTAATTTACATGCGACTTGTCTGTCTGTAAAGTAAAATCGAAAAGTCCTTCTTTTCTTCCACGCCTATCCGTCTTTAACATTTACATGGCATTAATTGCTGTGGAGAGTGGAGTAGTACTTATGCATATCTTAGGTACTTCTCCGACAGACCTATGTTAGGTAGTAGGGCAAATAAAACATAATAATGTGTTGCTTTATCTTTGTCATACCTTTTTCTACATGCAGACACAATATGGTCTGCCGTACTTTGTAACAATTCTTCTAATTCAATCATAAGTAAGTTTTCATAACAATTTTATGCTTCCACGAGACAGCCTATTTGCACATGACACATAAACACTTACACAGTTAGCTAAGCATAAACCTAATAGAAAATAATAATATGAGGCATTTAGTATTTCCTTGTTTATATAATAATATTTCGTCGCATTCACTTAATGATTTATTGCTTAGTGTAATTACCTTTTTTCCACCATACTGACATCTCACATTGAAACCTTCTGTTCAGATATTACCTAATCGGTTCAAAAGTTGTGTCAAATCTAATTGTGAATATAATGTATGATAATTTGCATAATTACTTCTGTACAAAATAAGATGAGCAGTTGAAATAGTTGAAATACATTGAAGTAGCTACCTGTATCAATTATGCTATCAATTTCTAAATCAAACAATGTCTTTTTGATTTGACTGTGAACGTTTACTCACACTAGAAAAGCATGTAGGAAAAAGTTATTATCTTTAGGAATCTTATCTTGCAGATCGAAATAGGTAAGTGTGTATATAAGCATGATGATATTACGTATTGCATTGGTACTGTATGACAGGAAAAGGATATCTCTCAGCATCATCACATTCTTACAGGCTGAAGGAAGAAGTTGAGAGACAGAGACATAATAGAATGACAATGCACGATGAAAATAGTAAACCGTATAATGCAGAGATATAGAGATACAATGGAAACCAACTAATTCAAGTTACCAAACTGTGAAAACCCTGTGGACTACAAATATTCTTGAGTTCACTTTTGTCGTTAGTTGGAATATTTGCATGTTACACTCACGTATATTTAGTAGGTGTTGGTTTCGTTAGGAGATCCCACTACTCCATACGAGTCTCGATTTGATTCATTCACCAATTCTTGAAAATATTGTGGAAGTGAATAAGTGAACTCGCTGACGTTTGAGAACCGCTACAGTGCAGACTAACAGATTGATGTAAAATGCAATAATTTTGCATTTGCAATTTGCCATACTCTTTCTTTCGATTCGGTTTACCCAAGCATTTTGGTTTCCATGTCAGTTTCTCCTTTAGAATTCAGCGTCGCCGACGAAGCGACGGTTTCAGTGCAAATTAAATTCTACTCCAAGTCAAGCCGATCCAATCCAGCTCTTTTTCCTACTACATCACTCCATTTTAGTAATGGTACTATTTCTTATGCATAAAACTATATCTCATCATCATCTGATACTTTCTTACTTCTTACGGTAGTGAGCTAGAAAAGAAAAGAGCAATTGCAGGCTTTTTGTTTCAATTACGAATTGTGAATATTCCACCAACACCACAACTCATATAAAAACTCTGAGCGTACAAGTGAGCCAAAGGTAGCAAAAACGTAGATAATCCTTTTATGCCACTGTACTGTACAGAATTTACATTTTACTGACAGATTACACGAAATATTCAGATGCACTACAGTAAAATGTGTTATCTAAATATAATAACTACTTAAGTACGTCATGAAATGGACATATTATTATTATTATCCAGTTACGTATCTGAGACGAATATATATGTAAGACTCGGCATTTATATTCCATTATTGAAGCTATATATGAAGAATGAGCAATATCATACCTAATAATAATACAGATATACATAAATACTGTTACATTACATGCACATCGGGTAAAAATGTATACGAGTCGACACAATGTACACACATCCAAAGACATTCTTCTTTTGTACTCTACTAATTGTGTGAGATATATAGGATTATGTATGACTCTATTATCACTCCTCTTCACCTGACTCTTCTCTATAACAGAGAACAAGAGTGTGTGGCGTTTTTTATATCTCTGGGATTTTGCAGACAGAACAACAACAGTTTTTGCACACTTCCGCTACATACAACTACAGCTCACTTTCGTAGGAAGTTGTTACATTGCAAATGGCAATACACTTTGCGCACATTGCTCTAATAGACTATCACATACAAACTATGTCTGAATTCTGTGTACACATAACCACTATCGAGAATATGATACTTCTACTGTATACATAGTGATAGTGCAGTGGTGGTGGGTTTGGATGAGACAACTGTACTTGCACTATTCTGTATTATTTACCTACAATTGTAAGACTGGGTATTATTTAGATTAATCGTTCCTGCTCGGCAACTTAACTCCTATTAAATAAATAGGCATTTTATAGATATAGCTAAGCATGGGGTTGGGAAGCTTTAACTTGGTGATGTGTACATGCACCATTTTTTAATTGTGAAACTTTTGATAGTGATTCACGCGGTGATTAAATACCTTTTCAGTCATTTCAGATATTTAATTCAATGTTTAAGCTGAGGACGAACTACAGCTTAATCTCTCCTTCTTGGGATTCCGATACTACGGACAGATAGGCCGTTTGCTCTTATTTTCTGATTGCCACTTTTATTCTTTTTATATCATAAACAGCCACCAGACTTGCTACTTAATAGACCATAATATTATTTGTGGAGGCTAGGAAGTTTTGTACTTTTTAATTTTACCGACTTGCACTGCTTTGAGACTGAAAGTCTTTAGCTATAGGCAGCTTTGTAGCTAAACACTCTATTGTTTCTTGACCAATGTATTTTGTAATAGGAAGGATTGGTTAGATGCAATTGGAGTTGTGGCAGTACTAGGAAGATATTCCATTTCATGACATGTGAGAGTGCATTCGAAGAATTAAAGAATTAGGTTGAGTGACGTGAGAGATGGATGCACCTATGTATTATAGTATTTAGTATATTAGAGCCATATATTCTGCTTATAGTAGGAATTATTATTACTATATATAAAAACTTAAGGAAATTCGTTCGTCGTCATCCGTCTTCGTTGGACAGACAATTACGAAATAAACTAAGTAAATATCTGCACATTGCAAATGCATATTGCTAGCTAAATGCTTGCTGGGCTGGATGCCTATCTTTCGAATATTATTAATATATAAAAGCGCTAATTATTTGGGTAACGTCCCAGAATATCTAGAGGTAGACTCATCGTAGAAAAGTGTTGAATATCTCATATTGACAAGAAAATTTTTGGGATCAAATTGACG
>JABASH010003765.1:0-15638 GCA_019776445.1 Tomocerus maximus | reverse complement strand
ACTTTTACAACCCCAACACTCACCTTAAACAGCCATCGGCCATTTCACCCAGCCAGGATTCGAACTGGTAGTGGACGTGCACATTGATAAGTCAGACGACCGTGCAAACCCCCCGGCCAGCTGGGCAGGGTATCCAAGGAAGTTATTAACAAAAAACTTCAAAAACCGGCTCAAAGTAACCTCGTTTGAATATGTCATTGTCGCTTTATTGGTAAATGTTTTATTCAAGTGTCATAAAAATGGTACTAATGGGCATAAAAATGAAAGAACTGCAATGCTAACTTATCTTAATCGGCATACATATTTTAAAAAAACAATATACTGATATCTGAAATCACACCTTTAAAGTAATTACTTTTAATAATTTTGATCTACGTGCTAGCGCTTGGAAAAGAGATATTAGTCATCATCTGCCATTTGTAATTACTTAGTGTTAATATGTGTATTGAAATTGAACAGTAATTAACTAACAGTTATTATATTTTTAAATTTATGCAGACACTGTACAAATTTTTACTCCGAGCGATGTTGATAAGGATGAAACCATTTTCTATGACAAACCAAAATATAAACGTGAGCCTAATTGCAATTCAAAAATCGAAACCTAAATTCATGTAGTTGTTGTTGGCTGTTGTCTAATAAATAATTGGAAAACAATTTATGCAACTTTTTGTGTATTCTTTAGGTGATGCTGAGGATGAAGATAAATCGGAAGAGGAAAATAAAAAAGTTAACATAGATAGTAGCTATTACAGCGTTTGGTATAAATTAGGTTCCCCTGTAAGTCATCCTAATTTAAGGACTGTCTTTGCTGTCATTCGCTATTTTTTAGAAAGCTACCTGCTTATTATTAATCTTTTGAACGCTATTTGGGTGACAGACTGCCCTTCCCTCAGAAAAGAGTAAGTTCTCTGAAAGAATCATTTTTATGTAACCATTGTTTATATTGGATATATACAAATAGTAATTGAACTATATTTTTGCAGACAAATTACCATAACAAGCATAACTTTTGGTTTACATATTGGATTTTTCTTCATTCTGTCATACGTCGATCCGATAGAGTAAACATAAATAATATATTGATATAAATACTAATTAGTATCTGTAATCAAGTATGAAATTCGTTTCGTATGATTTGATAAATCTCATTCAGCAGCCAATGACCAAAACGATAAACTAATACGATTAATTCTTTTCCTTTTCAGTGTCGAGAACCGTTTTCAAAAACAATGGAGCCAGCGTAAAAAGTTTATTGTGACATTGATAGTTAGCTTCATAGCTCATGCTACCTTTACGGTTAAACTAGTTCGGTACCTGACATTGACATACGTATTCAAATTTTAATAGTATAATTTTAAATAATTGTTGATAATTTTAAAACTAAATAGTAAATTAAATCAGAAATTGTTGATAATTTTAAAATTAGTGGATTAAATCAGAAATTGTCAGAAGCCCTAAGATGGGTCCAGTTGAAAGCTGGAGCTTTGGCTAAGTGGATTATAATTTTGGGGGTATCAGGGACAGGGCATGAAAAACCCAGGGTTTTTGGTGGGTTTTTTGGGTTTTTCCTCAACTATTTAAAACTAATTAAAATTAATTACAATTTGCATATTAAAGGTGTAAAAATTAATTAATTATTAATTAACATGATTAATTCTTAATTAAAATATTCACGCAATAATCTGCATAAAAGCTCAGAGATTAGTGTATCCTTGGGTGTTCATATTGCCTCAAAAAACACGGGTTTTTGCTAATTTTGCTACCTAAAAACCCAACCCAATAACCCAAAACCCCGGGTTTTCATGCCCTGATCAGGGAGGAGGGCTTCTGACAATATTTGAACCAAATTAGAATCATATTTTATTACATATTTAGGTATTACTTTTTATTTCGAGATAACAAGAAGGACAATGAAGATATTCTAAGATTTCGTGTACATAGGCAACATTTTTCAGCGTAAGTTCACAATTTACAACTTATGGATATATTTATGTTACTTATGTGAATATGTTATTGAATTTTATATCGGGGATTTATTTATTTTCTTCACTAAATCTTGCTATTTTGTTTGTAAATAAATTTTTGGTGACATGGCTCATTTTTATGCCAAATGTCCTTAGTATAAAGTAATAAAGGATAATTTAAAAATGACTTTTCTTGTTTTCAGAAAAGAAATTGAAACGGTAGTCAATGTGAAAAAAAGAGCATTGAAATACAGTTATGGCGATGTCCTAGAAATTTTCTTTAAAAACATTCCAGCAGCTTTATTGCAAATATTTTTGATGTCGAAAACCGACATTAATGTCAGAATGGACTTGGCTACAAAAGTTGATCGTATGTTTATTAATTAGCAGAGCTATACTTTTTATACTCCACATACTTTATATACTTTGCTCATAAAATAAAATATATTATTCATAGTTTACCGATTCGCCACGGTCTTCTTGACCGTAATAACTGCATCAATAGCGGTCACTAATTATCAAATATGCTACAACGACTACAAGAAGGCGTTACATTTTCAATATTGCGCAACAAGTGGCTACAATTCAATGATGAATCGCAATCTTTTAGGCTGGATGTCCAAATTTATATTATTCGTTCATCACTTGACTTCTTTGGGTAGGACATTCCTGGAACTATATGGAATTAGATATGACTATCAAAATGCGTTTAAGCAATTTTTAATCTTTTTGAATGACAGGTGCACGGATTTGTTTCCACGCCCTTATGATCTTCTGGAATTTTTATATCTACTTGGCTGTCGTCTCTGTTTTGATTCTCTTGGAATGGGCAATTGTTTACGGTTGGATAAGAACGTCTTGGAGATTTCGTCCTGCATTGGAAAATCCATTGCATGGAGTTGCACAGCAAAATTATGATTTCGTTCATTCATGGATAAATCTCTTCATACCTGGAGTCCATCAGATAAAGTTCCTTCACTACTTCTTCAACTTCTCCGTATTGAGTATTGTTCTGATTCTTTACGTTAGCCAGGACTATCCTTTGCTCCAGAGAAAAGATGCGTACCAATTTAACATCTCGTCTTGTTTTTCGGATGTTTATAATACAACTTCCAAGTTTACTTGTCAAGACGACAAATATGACAAGTTTGTTGAGGATGAATTTTTTCTTGAGTCTGCTATAAATATTTTGTTCGAAATTAGAGATTATGCAACATTGAACCAAGTGCCGTACATTAGGCTTTTTGGCCATATAACGAATTTTATGAGTGTAGTAGCCCTTTTCAATGCAATTTACATTGTTATCATGAACTACTGTGGAATGTTTGATTTGGAATTCCCAGTCAAAATAGCGCAAGATCACTATAAAAGAATTCTAGATGTAACTCACTTGAACAAACGATTTCTTTTAGTGAATTTGCTCTCAAATGATGATTTCTTTTGTTTAATGAATTGCAAATGGCAAAAACTAACATTGGAAAATATTCCAAAGGAAAATTTACAACAATTGATGGAAAATTTGTTGACGCCCTTTAAACCCATTCGGAGACCTAATCAACGTGGAAGTAATTTCTTTTCTTTGTGTATTAGGAGTCAAAAGTGGGTGACTTTGAAGTTATTTTTACAAAAGATATTTGTACCCGAAACAGGTAGCACATGTAATTTGAATTTTAATGTAAAAAGTGACAAAGAGTCGTTAGTGAAATATTTACAGGGCCATTCACTGAATACAAAGTTAACTGCAATGGTCGAATCAATATTTGACGAAAGTGATGAGAATTCAAAATTTTTACTGGCCCTGTTCTGCGCCAATTTTGACTCATTATTAAACCACACAACTTCTTTTAGAATTCAGCAAATGTATTACTTACTAGAGATTAAAAATAGCTATTAGTTCAAGTAATTTGCCTAGTTCATGTAAACGAAAAGTATGGAAACGAAAAGTTTCTGATTAAAAGGCGATAAAAGTACACACCACATAATATAATTTACATCAAAATATTTATTCTCATTACTGTAATAGACAGTGGTACTAAATAAATACCGTTCTTTGAAATGTTTAGTATTTGATAAATCATCCCAAAGTACCATTCGATATTATCCGCCATTATTTTAGTTATGATTTACTTGTATGTCAATAACAATTAAAATCAACAGCTACATTTGCTATTTTATTTTCTCCAAAAACTCTGAAGGCACATTTATTCATTTGATTTGTAATTTAGTTTTAAGTATTGTAAAATAGAAATTTCTTAACTGAGCATTCAACTAAAAATGCTTCGTTCTCAGTTTCATTCCTTTAGTTAGCAAACGTTCCGAATGTTTGTTCCTGTGAAAACGTATCCCACTTCTCAAATAGCCAATATATCCCAGAGCGCATGAGAGATTGCATTCTGGAGTAATGGACTAGAGCTTTCGGAGAACTAGGGACGAGAAAGACATTTTGTCGCCTAAACAATTCATCTTTTCCTCTGACTTATCTTTTGTTACCAAACAGGGGTATTTCTAATGAACTTGTTAAACTGCTTTGCTCATTCAAAATGTATCCAAACATAAATCGATAAGGCAATAACTTAGTTTCCGAATACATAAATTTAAGTCTGTCATTCGGGATAACGGATGGAAACGAAATGTTCTTCCTGTTCCAATGTATTTGTCTCTCTTGCCAGTCATATTCTGTTTTCTCTTTCCCAGCAACTCCGTTAAACTCCGACAGGCGTTAAAACTTTTGTGATCATGCAACCGCAACTACGCATTTTTCTGTTTATTTCACCTTGGCTAAGATTTTTACAATCTGAATCTCGGAAATTTATAGCCAATCGTTCAGGTTCTTCTCCTTTAATACAATTATGATAAGGCCTAAAATATTTGTAATCAAATACACCTACTGAACCTTTTTTTCAATTTATCTAATTCGAAAAGAAAATCTCTTCTGAATTTGATAAATCACTCCAAAAAGTATCCAAATTCTAAAAGTTAGAATTTAGCTTTTTGATTTTCCTGGTTATGGTCACACCTTGTTTGAGCAGAACAGCAGAGTAAATAAATATAATGTACAGAAATGATTGGCTTTTTTTCAATGGAAATCTTTTAAATGCTAATGGTAGTAGTGAAATAATTGTCACCGTCCAACTAGTCGGCGTGTACGGACTGATGTACATCAACCACGAATTGGCCTCTCCATCCCGTGATAAGTGACGAACACCTAATTGTGTATCCAAATGGGACAAATGCTGATGTCACGCGGTCGGTTGCCATTGCTGATGAGTAAGGGATTTTTTCAAATGGGAGCCACACCTTGTAGTCAATATGAATATAGCAATCATATGCCCACCTTCTACTTTTATCCCAATAATCACCTCTTCTTACAAATGAGTTTACAGCTTGCATGCCGAATTGCAGTCGAATGACTATATTGACCACGCAATAACTTAAATGGTGACAGGGATCTCAAAGAAAATGGGATGCTAACATTCGGCTCAACACTGTAATTTTTTATTTGGATAATTCTAGTAGAATTGGCTAAACCTAAGTAGAATTTTATGTCCATTTGGATTTTGTCATAATAGACATCGTGGGACTGGTCAGTGAAACTTTTAATGATTTCAGGAGTCAACTGTTCAAATGAAGCGTTGTTTAACAATGGAACTAACCAACAAGGGTAAATTGTGTAACAGATTGGACAGAAATGGAATAAATATATTTCGTGCAATAATTCGTAATTTGCAATGTTATAGTCATCATCAACTGTTGCATTGAATTTTAGAGGGACAAATATTGTAATTCTTAATACTTTTGTAAACATTTCCATTTATTGGAAGGGAAAAATAAACAAATGGTAGCCAAAATGGTTTTAAATTGTTGGCACAAGTAACTGAAATAATAATAATATCTGTATGCATTACATACCTCTAAATTGCATTATTTGAATCCGATTATTTCGCCCCAGCCTCTGCATGTAATTCGTACGTTTTACTACTTTTATTTTACAATACGTTATTGCAGAAACAAAAAATGTTTACATTAAAGGGTAAATAAACGGATAAGTAATAAATTAATAATAAATTACAGGTAAATAAACGAATAAGTCAATTATAATTCATTGGGCTTATTTGTATAGCTACAAAATATTTTCAGACAGTTTCAGACAAGTAAATAGAAATCTTTCATATATATTGTGCTCATTGTCGGTAATTTTCAAAACTAATGTTAATAATTTTGGCAAAACAAATAATGTTATCAATTTTTCCAAATTAAGTGATAATTGTGAAGATAATTGTATGCATAATAACTATTTATTCAAGCATTATCAAGCCATAAAGTCCCAGTCGCAGCCATTTACCAGCTCTTGAGCCACAAGTTCCAGCCCGATTTGGTCTTCTGGTCCAAAACTGTCAATTGTTATTGAGTCAATATCCAAAACACCGATAATTTCCTGTTAACATTTTAAGTAAAATAATATAGTAATAAAATGATATAAAAGAAACCACAATATTTTAAGTAGAAATGTCATTAAGGTACATTTGTCCCCCCATGAAATAAAAAATAACATTTCAAATTAAAACATTTTAATTTAAGCTCCTATTAAAGGTATCTTTAAAGCTGACAATTAGAAAATTTTGTCAGTATAAGGGTATGTATGCCGAAAGTAACCAGAAGCCTATGCATATGCAACCTGAAGTTGGCACCGCAAATACTCCAATCAGATAATTTAGTACCAATTATAAGTTTCATGTATTCGCTCACTCATTAGCGGACAAATCCCTCAACTCCATTGGTAACCATTGATGCATAGGCTTCTTGTTACTTCCGCAATTCTCAATTCGACAAAAATACATTTAAAATGGATTTTGACTAAAATATTAGGTATTTATATATGCCACGTCATAAACTGTAGGTATATTTCAAAGAAATTAAATATTTCATCTTTTAAAGACAAAGTGCCCAAAAATTCCCAATTTAAATAATTCCTATTTAAAACATTTAATATTTTATTCAAATTTTACCGTATTTGAAGATATCAAAGGAACAACAATTTCGGAATTAGATTCTGAGTCACAGGCAATATGCCCGGGGAACAAATGCACGTCTGCGACAACCTGTGTTTGCTTCGTTTCAGCTGCAGTTCCACAAACACCTTTTCCCATACGAATTTGAGTGCAAGCGACCTAATTAGTTCGGATAAGGTTAACGTTACATTTGCAGCAAGAGAAACAAAATTGAAATTTGTATTTCAGTTTTAATTAAATTCATATTGAATATCATTACTTTTCCTTGAAAAGGTCCCAATACAAGTTTTCTTCCATCTTTGTTGGTCGTAATGTAGAACCCTGCCCAGTTGATGGGGTGGCTTTTAAACCACGGAAGGTTATTTAGCCCGTGGTAAATCAGAGAAGAAGCATTGGATAAATTGGTTACCTGCCAAAAATATGGTTACAAATTAGGAATATAAAATAGTGGAAAACGCGACAATACTTTATCATATTTTGTAAAAATTCTTAATATTTTTATCCCTTTTGGTTTACATTTGATATAAGACAGAATATTATCTTTAATATTTAATGTTACCCAATATCGCTGGCCTTTAATGACAGATCGTACTTGCTCTAGCAGTTCTTTATAAAATTCTTCTTTACTTGTGTTGGAATTCATGTTGATTAATGAGATTTGTAGATAAACGTTTTGGCACAAGTTGACTGGCACAAAATTATTTGGAAATAAGAAGTTTGATGCACTCGCTAAAATGGTATGATATGTATGGACAGTATTTTGTATTTATGAACGTGGCAGCAAAATATTAATACATATCTTTGCTCTGTTATGAATTACATGCGTTGTATCTGTGCGAAGATTGAAGGTTAAAGCAACTCCTTGACCTTCGAACGAAATCAACATTTAACAGGCACATGCTGCATGCTCTTGATCAATAATAAGACAGAACAGATGTCTTAAAAGAATATTAACCTTGTTGATTAGAATCTATCAATTACAAACCGTATAGTAACCGAAGCAGAATAAAAGTATAGGTATCAGATATATTATACCTATTTATCCACTTAGATCAGAGTATCGAGTGTGCCGTAAATACTGCATGCCGTAAATTGTCGTAAATACCATTAAAAAATTGTTTACGGCATCCGTAAAAATGCGGAAGCAAATACCATTACATTTACATTGCTGCTAAAACAGATGGTTAATTTATGGCATTTACGGCAGGCATGCGGTACACAAAAAACAGTTTACAGCAAGTCGACTTTATTATCTGACTTGACTCATGTATAATACACAGTCGAATATTGGAACTTCCAGTTCCCGGACGGACCAACCATACATGCACAGCTTAAGTTACTAATTAAACCCTAAACCCTAACCGTGTCTGTCAAACCTTTTAGGTATGAGCATTCATAACAGCAAACAATACACCAGGAACATTAATTTTAATCCTAGTCTAGTCGATTCTACTCAAGACAAGCTGCAAGGTATAATTAGGCATCTTACCGGCTCTAAGGCTAAAAGACAACCTAATTTACGGACTATTTATAAGATTTCTACTTGAATAATATTTCTAAAAGTACACTTGCTTTTCGGATTAAAAAATCATTCGTTTTGAATACCTTATTCAGCTTTTAGGGAGAGTTTATGCATATGAAATTGACCAATAGCATCATTCATGCTGCATTATACTCAATGTCTACTTAGTTAACCTTTCTTATTTACTCAAGTTGGTTATGGGTATTATATTATTTTATGCAAGGCACATTCCGTTCTATTTCTATTACATTACTTCTGCATTGTTACACTACACCAGTTTAGGTGTTGTGAATGGCAATTTTTAAATTCAGTTTTTATTGTTATCTATGAGCAAGCACATATCCAGAGAATGGACGTGGCTGCTCAGTTTTAATAAAATACAACTAAACTTACTGAAATTTAAGCCCCCAAATTTTTTCTGTGAGAAACGTTCTAATATTTATTGTCTTTTTGAAATATATTTTCACCCCCATAAAAAACGGGTCTATCTAGGGGTCTATCTAGGACAGTTTTATTATTGAAATATTTCCATTTATTGGTATTTGTAGTGATTGATTGTTAACTTTATATCTCGGGTTCTGGAGATTATTAGTCAGCAACAGGTAAGTATCTTAATGAAATTCATAAACTCAAGTCAAGGAAATTGAAATACTTAAATAAAATGTTCATTATTATAAATACTCAGATATTACTGAATATAACATTACACAATTCAATTTAACGAATACGTCTTCGTTAAAATATTCGCTTAAATCTAATTGGGTATATCGACACTTATTTATTTACAGTATACCTCCGAATTTTTCGATTTAAAAGAGGACTTCGATTCGAGTTTCTGCAATTAAACATCAAAATGCCATTATTCCTAGTTTTGGGTCTCCTCTGGATGGGTTCTTCGATGGGAGTCCCACAAAATAAAATCGAGGATCGCCTGGCGTCCTCCCTGGAATCCCGGGGCTCAGCGAATGTGTTTGTATCTTTCAAGGAGTCCACCTCAATTACCCTGGCCTCCCTCATCAACAATACCTACTCAACTCGTTCTGAGCGAGTGGCCACCGTCACTTCTGCCCTGCAATCCTTGGCAGAAGTCTCCCAAAAGTCTGCTGTCAAAGTTTTGCGTGCCTTGGGATTCTCGTCTTTCCAAGTTTTTTGGATCACCAACCAAATCTTCCTCCGGGGAGCAAACAGGAAAGTCGTTGACGCTCTGGCTGTTGTCGACAATGTTTTGAAAATCACAGAAGATTCTAAAGTGTTCCTCCATCCGTTAATTTCGGTCGAAACCACAGATTTTAACGCTTCAGCGGTGTGGGGGATCGTCAATATTGGGGCTCCAACTGCATGGAATCTTCCGGGAGGAAATCAAGGAGAGGGAGTAATCGTAGGCTCGATCGACTCCGGAGTCTATATGCACCCTGATCTCAAAAACAAATTTGTGGGCCCAAACGGTTGGAAAGACTGCATGGATACTGATTTTCCGACACCGATGGATGACAATGGCCATGGGACATTCACCACAGGCGTGATGGTAGCAGACAGAGGGATCGGAGTTGCTCCAAAAGCGAAGTGGATGGCCTGCAAAGGCCTTGATAAAGATGGCGGTGGAAGTGATGCTACTTTGATCTGCTGCGGGCAGTTTATGGCATGCCCCCGTCGGCCCGATGGTAGCTGCGGTGACACTCCTCGCGTAATCAACAATTCCTGGGGAGGGGGCTCTGATGACGACTTTTTCAATGGTGTCGTCGAAGCGTGGCACGCCGCTGGAATCTTTCCGGTTTTCTCAATTGGTACAATAAATAAATATTGGGAGAAATTTTAAAAATTGTGAGTTAATTGTAATAATATTTTTGGACAGGAAACGACGGACCTGAATGTAGAACAGCACACAGCCCAGCTGATTTTCGAAATGTTATAGCAGTCGGCGCCTCTAATTCTAGTAATGGCATGGCCTCCTTCTCTTCTAAGGGACCCTCCAATGCAGACAAATATTTAGTCAAACCAGACATTTCTGCCCCTGGAGTAGGCATCTTATCAACGTGGTTAGATAACTCGTACTTCGTAGGTTCTGGAACATCCGCGGCTGCTCCTTACGTCTCTGGAGTTGTCGCTCTACTTATCTCCAGAAACCCGAAGTTGAAATACAACAAAATCGTGTCCTTTCTGACCCACTACACGAACAAGAAAGTTACACCCACTGGGTATGACTGTGGAGGAGTTTCTGAAAACAACCACCCCAACTTTGCCTCAGGATATGGCATCGTCAATGCTACAGCCTCTCTCCAAGCTGTCATCAAAGATCCGAAATTGTCAAAGTAAAATCATTAGAAATAAAACACCAGAAGCGTGTGGATAGGAAAATGGGATTTCAAAATGCTGGCTTAGTAAAAAGCAAAATTAAATAATTTGGTTAACCCATAATGGGGACCTGGCTCTCGGGTTGAAATATTTTCGAAGTTATCAATGGTATGGGTTGTCAATAAAAATTATCGATAAATCATCAGCGTCCTAATAAAGAAGTAAAAGAATCTCGCCTTTATTTAAGTTTAGATTATAACCGTCGCAAAATAATATTTCTTTCACAATATATTAGTAATTGCATGCCTATGTTTTCTTGCAACCATTATATTTAAAGAAACACCAGTTTTCATTTTTGTGTAAAATTCTTTATTAAAAACTACCCTAAAAACCAAAACTCTGTATTGTTTTCCTAGTATGTTTCTGCAGCACAGCAGACCACGATTGAGGATAAATGTGTAGCAATAAAATTAAAAGTTAAATAGTGTATGTATTGAGTGATTTATTTAATGGAATCGTTGGTGAGTGAAGCATCTAGCAATGTCATAAATACCTATTGATAAATATTTTAAAATTAAAAAGTTCCTTTTTGCTCCTTGATATCAGCCAATTCGATCACTAATGATTTTGACAAAGTAAAATGGGGTTGGCCATATTCTAAAAAGCGGTTAGAATAGAATATAAAAATATACTTAAATGAACATAAAAAGTTAGAATGTTACTCCTCACTCCCTTTTGCTGAGTGAAGTGAGGGGTCCAAGGGTTGGCGGCTGACCACCGCAAGATGAAAGGATTAAAATGGTAAAACCCAAATTCAAGAGAAATATGGAATATTTATATCTACTACGTGTCGTTCATGCTGCTGTAAGCTATTTTAATATTTTTACTGAAGAGAATAATGATTCGTGGAACTTATTTACTGTGGATTATCTGCAGGTACTCATTTGAAATATTTAAATGTAACAAAGGTACCTTGTCGTTATATTTGCACAAACACTTGCACTCTGTACTGTGGAGATTCGTATATGTAAACTACAGTCCTCTATATATTATGTTAAAACTTATTTTCCTAGTTCCTTTTTCGTGTTCGTGTTGGTTGGTAACTATTATTGCATTCTGAAAGAAATTATGTTCTAGAAAAAAAATTGATAAAGAAATATTACTTGTTATTTATACAACTAAAATATTAATTCTCAGTTATTATAGTTATAATTGTGCTTCCTCTGTTTTTGCGGACTTTCAGACTTTCTGGTAAGAATCATTTTGGTATGAATTGTATTTAGTCAAAATTAAATAATTGCCTATAAACAAAATAATCCATATTTAATAACCAAACATTAACTTAATGATCTGTATGAAACCTATCTATAATAACGTATTAGTTGACGGGAAATCTGTAATTTAATGGTACTTTGATATAAATATAAATTATTACATCGTAGTAAACGTTTATTCACATAGTACATATTATTGTCCTATTTTCAGTATGTACACTAAAAATTAACTGGACTTTCAATGTAGTAATGTAAGGCCCCAAATACGATCAAGCCAAAGACTGCAAAACATTTAGTCCATTTATTATATTTCACTTTGAAATTGGAAAAGTTGGAAAATTCTAAAGTAAATATCTCGATGGCCAATGGTAATACCGAGGCCGAGGCATCGAAAATGTTCACTATCCAAAATTTTGATTGCGTAAACACCGTGCCATATGAAAAAGATATTGGCGATTTAGAAAAAACTGCAAAAACAAGCTTAATGTTTTTTCAAAGAAATTTGTATTTTCCTGGAAATTTCCCATTTTAAGCAAAATTGGCTGAAAACATTTATTTACTGATTCCAGCAGATTTACATTTCGGTTGACTTCAAATTAGTTTTCTCCCATTTCTTTAATTCCCATTAGCTTTAGTCTGTCAGTGCCATGTCCCACGACGTCCCACCCTTTCGAAACGTATATCAGGACCCACTAACTAAGGCTTACAATTAGTTAAGAAATAAAAGCACGACATACTTTGAACATAAAAAGTTGTATTAATGTTAATCATTTAATCATTTTTGGGTAATGATTAATGAAATATAAACCAACGTTAATTGTATTTCAATAATTCAACAGATTCAAGAAGCACACATATGGTCAACAGGATATAAAAAGTTGGCGCAAATTGTATACTGAAGTTTTACCCAATTGTTTAACCCGAGAATTTAAAAGTTGACTTTACGAAATTCGTTGTGAGCTATCTGTCTACGTGAAAATGAAGTTATTTCTGGTTCTCCTCATTGTGGGTGGATCGATGGCTGTCACAAACAGTAAAATTGAGGCTGATCTCGTTTCCATCCTGAAATCTGGCGGAACTGCCGACGCGATCGTATCTTTTAAAGACGCTACCTCAACCGTTCTTGATACCTTTGACTCTAATTACTCTGATCGGCAAGCGCACACTGCAAACATTGTTTCCGCCCTCAACATATTTGCAATAAAAAGTCAACAGCAAACAATCAACGTTTTGGACAACCTAGGATTTAAAAATTACCAAATGTTCTGGATCACAAATCAGCTTTTGTTGAAGGGAGCGGACTTGCCACTTTTGGAGTTACTTTTGTCCCTTGTTGCTAATATTCTCAAAATTGCTAAAGAGCGTATAATAGAAATCATCCGGCCTATAAATATTGGCAATGTTTTGTGTCCCAGTGATGGCACTGACCCTACTAATGGTACTACTATTCAGTGGGGCGTCAATAGCGTCCGTGCACCTGAAGCTTGGGAAGTAAAGAGATGTAGCTGTATTTGCGACGGAGAGGACTGTGGTGAAAAGAAATGTGGATGCAAAGGACAGGGAGTAAAGGTTGGTTTTATCGACACCGGAGTCTCCAGTTCGCATAAAGACCTCACAGACAACTACCTTGGTGGATGCTGCGCGTGGAAAGATTGTACGACCCCTGTTCCCTCTGAGAAACCATATGATGACAATGGCCATGGGACACACGTCACTGGCACGGCGGTAGGAACGAATGGGATTGGTGTTGCTCCAAAAGCAAATTGGATATCTTGCAAAGCACTTAATCTGGCCGGAATTGGGCTTCAATCAGCACTCTTAGGTTGTGCACAATTTCTGACTTGTCCCAACTATACCATCACTACAACTAAATGTCCTGGTGCTGATATCATCAGTAACTCCTGGGGAGGCGGTCAGGTTGATCCCTGGTACGATGATGTCATCAGAGCTTGGCTCAAATGCCGAATCATTCCCGTTTTTGCAAATGGTACTCATGTCATAAAAATCTATTTGGTCATTTTATTGTAATTTACATTCTGGTATTAATGATCCATATATGTGATGAGCAGGGAATAGTGGATCTGGTTGTGCTACTGTCAATTCTCCAGCTGACTCGGCAGCAGGAGTGCTTGGAGTGGGAGCCAGCGGGGATGACGGTACAGTGGCCGACTTCTCTTCTAGGGGACCCTCTAATACCACGGCGAATCCCCAAGCGAAACTCCTAGGGAAACCGGATGTAAGTGCCCCAGGGGTGAACGTAAGATCAGCTTCACGTATGGGGGATAATTGTTTTCAAAATATGTCCGGAACATCCATGGCCACTCCCCACGTGGCTGGATGTTTAGCCATTCTGCTCTCATACTTAAACCCAAGGACAAATAATTGGACATTCGAACAGATCGTCAAATATCTCTTTTGTTCGGCTAATGAGCAAAGAGGAAAATTCTGTCCAGACTCCCCTGGGGCAAAGGAGTACCCTAACTATTACTACGGTTACGGCAATGTAAATTGTTTCGCAGCTCTCCAGATACTCATTAATGACGAACTCTGCGATCCGCCGAAATGGTAACCTTATAGCAAATTTTTACCATTATTTCAGTGTTCTTTTCAATTTTTGCTGTTAGGTTTTACACTTATGAGAAAATTATTTTACATATTGCAAGCCATCAGACACCACACTAAACTTTTATGACTAAATCAAGGAATTAAGATTATTAATATATTTAAGGAATCAAAATTTAATGAAATGAAGTATTAAAAACATCAAAATTATCCTCTTCTTGGATTTCTTAATTAATAGCATATTATTCCTGGTTATCTAATATTTTCTGTACTTACCGCCATAGGAGCTAAGAACATAAATTAAGGTGTACGTGACGTCAATTAACTTTTTGGAATATGAGTCCTAAAGCGTTCAATAGTAAATATAACACAAAAATATTATGCTATTTATATTAAGTACGTCAAAATAAATACTCGGCTTAATGCGAATGTATTTAAATTATTTTGATTCTTTTTATTTCACTTTTCATTGCTTGTAACTTGTAGCATGAAAGTAAATTAATATTCTCGCATATGATATGATATATTTAAGCGCTAAAACTCCATGTTAAAATAATGTTTAATGTATTTAAATAAATTATTTCATTTGTTTCGATTATTATTTTGTTTAAATTATTTCTATTATTTCAATTGTTCTACTATTTATAATTTATTGACTGCTTATGCTTGAACTGAAGTTGCCCAAGGAACACAGTAACAATATTTCAACGATTAACTGATTAGCAGTAACTTCATGGTAAAATAAATTACGACATGGTTGTCATTTTAATTATTTCTAATATTTAAATAATTTCATACCTTTCAATTATATCTGTTACAGGATATTTTACCTCTCAAGACATAATGCAGCTTGTCCTGGGAGTTCAAATATATTTCAATTACTTCAATTTATTTCAATAATTTCATTTATTTTTACTATTTTAATTATTTAATTTATTCCTATTGTTTAAATTATTTAATTTATTTCCATTGTTTAAATTATTTAATTTATTTCTATTGTTTAAATTATTTA
>JABASH010003764.1:0-15638 GCA_019776445.1 Tomocerus maximus | reverse complement strand
CGCTTTGGTCAACACAATCGAATTGAAAAATCGATTCACTTTTATTGTGTCCGCAAAAACTCCCCTCTAGTAGAACTTCAAGAAGTATGCAGTGTGGCATCATATTTTTCAAAATCAGAGATTACCATTTCATTTTCTTCGGCTGAATTTCAGCCTCTACACTTCCTACCTATTGGAGTACGGAATCGATCATCTTCTACAAAACTTGGAACAGACAATAGATGAGTTTCTTCATTACCCCTATTTTGACGAATAGCATGCAAAGGTATTACAGACGTTCAGAATACCTTAGTATGCTATTCTTCCAAATTGGGGTACATCAGAAACTCATCTATTATGTTATTTATAGTAATCCCTCTAGCCCTCTAGTAAACTGTTTTCGTAATTCGATACCTACTTATTCCATCGCTTACTAATTATTGCAATACCGACAGACCTAGACCCCCAATTACTCTGTCTGACTGACACTGCTGATGCATTGTTTTAAATTATAAAAAGTGATGATATTTATGTCTTTTTGAAAATTGCAGTGACCATCACAATGTCGCGACTTCTCTCTGGGGTTTGGCTTTCGCGTGGTCGAAAATCGTGGAATTCGGGGATACAGCTTTCATCGTGCTAAGAAAACAGCGGCTGATTTTCCTGCACTACTATCATCACATGACGGTTCTCGTTTACTGTTGGTTTGCTTACTCCGCCTACGACCCTTCCAGCAGGTGGTTTTGTACCATGAATTACTTCGTGCATTCTCTCATGTACACCTACTACGCTCTCAAGGTAAATCCAACAAATTATTGACGATGTGGTAGCAGCTTAATTTGTTCCAAATATTAGCCATAAACAGCACATGTTGATAGACGAAGAAATAATTCTCTAGATGAGTATGTTGGGCCGAGGCAATTTAAAATAATTGGTCTTCCCAGTATCTATACAGAGAATATGGTTTTCCAAAGGCTGTCATTTAAAGAATGACGTACCTACATTAAATGTTGATGGGATCTCCTATTGACTGAGACTTATTTTTTGTAATGCTTTTCAGGTTCTCCACGTCAAAATTCCTAAGCAGATACCAATGGCCATCACAATTCTACAAATCATGCAAATGGTCGTTGGGGTCATCATAAATGTCAACACCTACTTAATCAAAAGTGAGTGCATTGCAAAAACTAGAGTAAACATGGATATGACATCATACTTTTCACTTATCACTATGTATTTGTGTTTCAGACGCAGGAGAACCTTGCAATCGGCCATACAGCAACATCCATCTGGCTTTTGCGATGTACACGACATACTTTCTACTGTTCGCAAACTTTTTCCGCAAAGCCTACTTCAGAAAACCCAAGACAGCATAAGACTTTTCCAAATAAGTAATTAAAAAGCTCCAGTATCTGTACTTAAGTTTAAAGTTAACTTAACTACTATGTCACTATTATGTAAAATTAAAATTTAAGTCATCTAATGCAATAGCATTGTAGTTATATGTATATCATGTTATTATTAGCGTATAAAATATATTTGTGTCTAGTAAATTAATCTATTCTTGACTTGTTTACCATTGTATTGTGAATGTGAGCTCGATTCCATTCCAATTTTGGCTTGCCTAGTTGTTTCTAAATAAGTTTCCTTATTTACCTTGTATTTATTGGATTATTTATTTATACTAATGTCCACTACTTGAAAAGTTCGTTCTACCGAGTGTGTACTAACATTAAGTTGGATATCCAAAAAGACATTTATATGCTTGGATGCTCTCTAATACATGCATAAGATAAAAATACGTACCATGTAGTTTAGATATATAGGTAAACTCTATAATATTATATAACTCTTTAGTAAGTACCCAATAGTAGAAATGTATAAAGTAGGAAATGCTGGTACATATAGGGATATATAACACTTATAAATGGATTTGGTATGTAGGGCTGTATTAAATAAGTTTCCATTAATCGTTAATAGGGTTGTTACTGAGCTATTTATTTTAAGAACTCGAGAGTACCTTTTAGCTACTACTTAAATATTGTATCAGTCATTTGTAAACCAAATCTGAACGAAAAAGCAAAGATTAGTTAGCAGCTAGCATAAAAAGAACTTTTGTGATGAAAGTATAATGTAAAGAAGGGCAATAGATAACAGCATCGACCTATGCTTAGACATAATAAGTAGTTATTAAATATTGTGCTCATCATTTCAAAGTTAGATTTGTGTACATAAGATCATAATACATAGACACGATTTATCTAATAATATATAAAACTTGTGATAGGCCCATAATACCATAATATTTGCTGATTAGCCGTAATGCTAAGTAAAGTACCCATCTATAGTTAACAGTAAATAGCTAAAAACAGAAAATATACTTAATCACTATATAATGCTATTCACTGTGTCAGTACAGGAACTTAAATACCAATACCAGCAATAGCCTCTTATAAACACTTATTCCAAGTCAGACAACACAGTTAAACCTTTTGACTCATTTTGGTATTCAACAATGTGCATGTCATACAATTACTAAATAGTTGCCTCAATCGACAAAATGTCAATGGAGATAATTCAAAACAACCAGCCAACATTAAAAGTAAAAAATATGTAAAAAAGAATATCTGCAAGCGAAGATTTATATGAGCATTTCATTGAACCGGTAAAATTGAGGTTTTCAGTAATTGTCTCCGAAAATCATAGTTTTCGCATAAAAATTCTCTGAGTTTCTGACAACGGGCACAATGTAGGTATTCAGTCAGGAATAGAACTTTGAAAAAATAGAAAAACGAATTTATTGGTTCTAGAAGTTAAAATCCAAATGGAATAGGTAAGTACTATCTGTATCTGTAGTAGTAGTGGTTTCTAGCAAACTCATGGAGAACTTATTTGACTACCTTCAAGTTGCGGGCACAATAGCATGGATAATACTATTTAAACATTTCCCCATAGTATACTAACTGTTTATAATTTGGGGTTCCCAACCTAATTGTTTAATTCTCCTACGATAGTAATTATTAATTAGTGCTTATCACATTAGAAGTAGGTTTGACTTTGGCTTGAGTTTGAATTTTCCAGAAGATTCAGAAGTCTATCCTGTATCCTATTTACTTCCCATAGTATATGGTTCTGTTGGAGTAGGTAAATGTAGGCATGCGATTACATGTATGTACATGTATGTGGCTGGTATACAATTATAAAACAATTTCTCACGGAACAAAATGCGAATTTAATCCCAACAGAAAACAAAAGGTAGTTTATTATGTAAGTACTCCAGTTAGGTGGAATGATTGGATAATGATAGGAATAGGAATAGTAGCTGGATGGTAGTGGGTGAAGTATAATAATAGTCAGCTGCCGAAATGCCAGAAGTGCAGGTGCGAATATTCAGTGAGTGCTTTACGTATTTGTCTGTCTTGTCCTGTCAAAGTTGTCAAAATTGTAAGTCAGTAGTAACAAGCTCAATACAAAAGAAACTACTAACATGCATAATAATTATCTACTAAAATACAGAGACGGTCGGTCTCCGAACTGCAGTACACATTAGTAATACCTGTACTTAGCCTACAAACTATACTGAATGGATTCCTGTTGAATCCCAATCAGGGCTACATTTCACTCCTCCAGACTCAAGTCTGGATTCTTGTCTACCAACAAACCTATTGTTGCTTTGTATTTGTAGTTATAGGCCAAGCATCCCGAAACTCTTGCAAAACAGAGTTACTACTATTACTTATATAATAATATCGTTGCAATAATACTTAATATGATACAATGATGACACTTAAATATTGTATCCACTTGTGTGCTATTTAAATCTATAAGTATCGAATGCTGTATGTATAATCATAATCAATAACTAAACAATAAGCTTTGTGATCCGATTAAGTCATAATACTACTTGACTACTTTCAACATCATGATGATATAACTTATTAAATAATTGCGCTATGCTCAAGCACTAAACCCTTCTATGCAACTTTCAAAAATATGAAGTCGTTTCTTTTGAATTTTGGTAAACAACAATTCAGCTAAGTCACCCCAAACGAGAGACATCACAATGTGCATTTTAAATATTATGGTCACCTTATCACTATTGCTTATTCTAAATATTTAGCACCCTATGATTCAACTGCCTTTATAATGAATCTTGTTAACACCCCAGAAAACTGATCAGTCCATTTTATTTCGCCTCTGATCTTCGTTCAATAATTATTCGAGTCTATTGTATAAATGTTCTACTACTTAGTGCAGAAACCTAAGATCATCATGTTTACTGCCAGATCTGAAGTTTATAAGGTCTCAATACATTGAAACTAAGTACTAAGAATGATTGTTTATAAAGATCCGCCGTTAGTCTGAGAATAATAGCTAACTAAACGCTAATTATACTAAATAGATAAGTACAAGTAATGAATAAAATTGCTATTACCTTACGTACGTTAACTTACTGATAATGTTTGTACCTTGAGTAACCGTCTGTAGTTTGTCATTGTGTAGCAATGCAATAAAAGGACTTGTACGATTTTCACCAAAGAAATGCATTTTTATTTACATATAGGTATAATGATATGCGATGTAATAAATAAAAGCATCCTCTCCACCCACACACTCTTGTGTTCCATGGCCGTAGGTGGAGACGAAAATTATTTAACAGTACTTACTATACATAGATACACATGGTTAGACATCCTCTCCGCTATTCGTATCGACTGGTATCTATATTTATATAGTTGCCCGAAGCTATTTCTAAACGGATCTGGTTATGTCATTTGTCCTTGGTTGAACAATGCATTCGATATCCTAGCAGATGAGTTGAGTGAGTGGGGAACAGAAAACTTTCTTCTGTTTGTGGATTTGTTTGTATTTACTTATTTGTTTCGTCTGAGTCCCATGAGAATGGTCAAGGACGAGAGTGAGTGTAGCGAGAATCTTTTCCCTGATATCTGAGTCTGCTGATCTGTGATCCTGAGTTTCTCTTTGTCTCACCATTCCTCAAATTCATACTTGGCCTTCGCGATTTCTATTTCTATGCAATATTTAAGTTCTATATTTAAGACCCATGTATCTACAGATTACTATTCACAGCCCTAAATAAATATATGTAGATGTGTACCCTTCGCTTTCCCTCTCCACTAGTATTTAAAGGGAGACTTGATCCTTCAGAAGTCACTCTACTTCCTTCGCTCCAACAAATCCTAACTCAGGACTAGCAACCCAGTTTCATATTTTGAGTATTTCCAAACTAAAATGGTTTCAGCCGCAAAGGTACATTTTTGGGAGGAAATTTTGCCATTAGCTAGGATATTGTTCATATAATAAATTGTGTGACTGATTTTCAGGTGTTGGTGACCCTTCTGGGTCTTGTGGCCCTCAGCAGTGCAGCTGGCTACGGCCGTCCCCGAGTGGCTCCCGTCCCAGTCAAGAGCTACGGACAGCCGGTGCCCAGTGTGAAGGTGGAGACAGTCGCAGTCGCAGCCGCAGAACCCGAATTGATTGAGGAGGAGGAAGCCGAAGAGGAGCCAGAAGCTTACAAAGCCGCAGTGAGGACGGTTGACCGATCCCCCATTCGGGTCACTTATGCCAAACAACCCGAAAGAGACAGTTATGTCTCATCTGGATACGATGCCCGCTCAGCACGTATCGAAAACGAAAAGGTGATCGAGGAACAGAACAAAAATGCCCAGTACAGTTTCGGTACAGCAATCGATGATGGCATCAACGATATGTCCCAAGTTCGTCAAGAGAGCCGCGATGGTCTTAAGGTAACCCTTCATTCCCCCGAATATTGATGTAAGTACTTGATTAGGTAACCCGTATAATTAACTTTTATGGATGTATCTAGGTTGAGGGGTCTTACAGCTACAGTGATGGATTCTACAAGTACACCGTCAAGTACGAGGCTGATGAAAATGGATACAGAGTCGTTGAGTAAGTCCGAAGATTTGAATATCCTAGTAAATCGTACTTGAGTTGGTCAATTCCCTAATCAATTATTACATTGCAGAAACACAAAAGAACAAATCGGAGATGGGTCTGGACCAATTGTTGACCCTGTGAATGGTAAGGCTGATGTCCACACATCTAACCAGGGAGTCGATATGACTTACTCCGTATCTGCCAAGGAACTCGAAGATTTCAGCAAGGACAGACTGGCTGTGGCTGCTGAACTCAAGACAAAAGCAAAATCTGTCAGCAGAAAACCAGATGAAGCTTACTAATAATATCCCTTCTATTCTTATTCAACTGTTGCCATAATATATTCGCTAGTTAAAAATCTTTTCTACTGAAACAATCATCGTGAACAAGTTTTTGTAATCCGCTGTTATTTAATAGTTAAGGAGTGTTATTATTTTACTGTATCGCTACTGGATGTTTCTGGGGGGGGGGGAATGAGGACTTGTACCGGATTGAGATTAGCTGCTTACTTTTAGCTGAAATTTTCTGAGTGTTAATTATAATGGACATTTGTCAACTCGATTGTCAAGCTAAGACAAATACAACTATTTTTAATACAATAAATCACAGTGCAGTATAGCACTTTGTTTAAACAAATTGCCAATGATGAAAGTTTCCAATTTTTACTGCAAGAAATTTAACGGAGCAAAACATATCTACGATGATACACCTCATTTACTACCTTTTGTTCCTTTCATACACACCTGACCTGCTCACTAGTAATTTTGGGAGTAGGTAATCGGAGTCAGATTGGCACTCTACAATTCGATGCAGATATCATGCAAGTTGCACGTCTGGCCGATTCATCATCCTCCTTTAGAACCCGAAGGTCATTACCAAATTGTAAGCCGCCTCGGCTCTTCATCTCAATTCTTCTCTCACCATTCTACCGACTGGCACTCCCCTGCTTTTCTAATTTTCAGTCGTTTCTGATATTATTCGAGGAATCAATTTCTGTCTTTTATTTGACAATTTGGTCCAAGTTAAATATTTTGCAATCAGATTTGAATAATTAGAAATAATTAACTATAATTTCCACCGAAAAGATATTGACTATTGTGATTGAAGGATTTGAGTTGGATCATCACTCGATAGGTGGCTCGACGGAAGTCACTTTGTAACTATTATTTTGTGAACGCGTGCTGCAATTGCATTGTGCTTTAACCCTTTGTTGTCTTATCTTGCTTTGCTTGCATTTTACGAGATCTTACGATTTTATGTAAAAATTTCGTGACGCATGATGCAAAATGAAAAGCGGAAATTCTTGTCCATGATTTTATGCAGTAGTAAATTTGTTCTTCGGCAATTGGTATTACAGAAAATGATCGTAAGCACTAGAATTTTCACATTTTCCATGTTGAAACAATTTTCCATGCTTTTTGCATTCTTTTGTTGTCTGAAGAAACAGCTTAGTTTGTTATTAGCCATTTTTATTTAAGATTGATTTTTGTTTGTAGTTTGACTAGCAAAATAATAATAACGCTTTTTCCTAAATGCATCTTAAAATTATTGGTCACGTCACAGCAATGGCTGTATATACTGTAGTGCCTGTATTTACTGTAGTGCCTGTATATACTTAGCTTGCAGGTTTTATTAGATTCTATCGGATTTGCAGAATTACTTTTGTCCTTTATTATGTAGCCCATTAGAAGTGAATGCATTCAATTAAACAGTATAACATTTTATTCATTGTAAACAGTTTTAAGTCACATACAACGATACAACAACCAGCTCACAATCTTTCTCAACAGCACCACAAAATCACATACTAATACATACATAACGTTACGTAATACACTAATATTATTATAATAATATGCGAAAAAATAAATCTGTAATTTCATAATGTATTATATGTGAGATAATTCTATAAAAATAGATACATGGGACACAGAATGACAAACCTGGATTTTGTATTCAGTTGCTATTGCTAGTGCACAACATAAATACGTACTACAAATTAATGTCGTGTATGAGTACTAAAATAAATGGATCAAAGTAGAAATAATTTTTGCCATTACTTCTGTAAACTACAAGCCACGGGAGGTAAAAGCGTCATCTCATCGTGCTGTACTCCTTAGTTACACTTACACTAATTATTATTAATTAGGTTTACTGCAATCTAAAAGTCACCCTTACTTGGGGAATTAGCCATATTTTAAAATTATTCCTCATCCTTCAATGTATTAATTTTATTACGGCGCCGACAGATGTGAACCGTCAAGCTATTGAGTCAAGCGGATTTATTAAACCATACCGGCACCCGAAAGACTCTCCCACATGCGTCCGACATAAACGGCTCACATACCATACAATCTAAAATCGATACAAATGATCAAATAAAACGAAGCTTTAACTAGCAGCCGACGGTCAAGTATGTGATACCAAACAGCGAAGCGCCAACATACATAATATCCTTTTGTATGCCATAAGTCAGGTGTTGGGTATTATCGGCTGTATTGTGTGAAAGCCTCGTTTTATTTGATCATTTGTATCGATTTTAGATTGTATGGAAGTCTAGTCGGGTATGTAAGCAGTGTTTGTCGGACGCATGTGGGAGAGTCTTTCGGGTGCTGCTATGGTTCAATAAATCAACTGGACTCAAAAGCTTGACGGTTCACATTTGTCGGCGTCAGTAATCTTGATGTGCACAGATTAAACTAAGAACCCCATCCCCAGTTTTGACTAACACCTACTAGAAATCATTAAGCATTGGTGACGATACGCTGATACTGATGGCGGATGTCTCGCCACCGACTCGTGGTGACCAATCTGTGTATAGTAGTCGCAAATAAATTCTCAACTTTCAAATAAATATTCATAGACTGAGAGACGATTTAGCGCCCAACACGCAGCCAAATAGTAAAACCATCAATAGGATTTTTTAGGCAATAATATTTCTTACCCCGAATGACTAACTGACAACCTCATTACGCAATCAACAAAATGGGCAATTTTTCTTCAGGAATTCACTTGGCTAACATAGTTCTACCTCTAAAGTTCAGCTTTTAATGAACACTAAGTTAGTTTTGCTGTTTTCTCAAGACATTGTTTTCACAGTCAAATCTATATGTAAATCTAGTCAGAGGACATCATGAATGGAGTGATGTGGCTTAATTTGAGAATACAAAAATTACTAGATTTCTTCATTTTGTCGGTGAATATTTCTTCAAAAATATTTTCTGTCGATACATTTTCATTCTCATTTTGGTCGTTTCTCTCGTTAACATCTCAATCCTCTCATAGTGTAAGTCTGTCTGAAATTGGTTAGGAATAGGATACATTAATATATACTATAATATGGTGCATCTACAGATATACCTAATTCTTCAGATTCAGAAGCGTTATTTGAGAGCACATGATACACATATTATTATAGTTGAATATTGTATGAACGCATTAGCCTAATATATTTTATCATCAGTTACATTAGCATTTATACTAAATACTATTACATAACAGGAATAACATTTTATATCTATATAGGTATATACAGTACATACTGAGCTCATTATAGCTACCAATGGTATATACCATGTATGTAGCTTGCGATACACAATTTACATACATATATGAGATTACAATATTTGTTTGTAAGATCATTGTTACAATATTAACACAGCGAAACCACACTATACATTTTCAGTGGAAGAGTAAACTGTAAACAATTACATACATCTTTACATGCAACATTTAATTTCATGTGCAGGTGATTGATTACTAATCGTGCGTGCCTTTTATAGATAAACTTACGATATCGTTACAATATGGTGGATTAAATAAGCATACATTAATACATAACGTAACATAATAATTCATTTAATATTTGTATGTAACATGCACATAAACAGTATACATTGTAATGAGATATTTAATTGAATATTTATTTGCAATTTAGTGAAATGGTTTGCACACGCTCACTAACACGCACAATGACACGACACCAATAATAAATGAATTTACATTAAAATTCACGAATGTACACTGAAGTGAAATACCTAATGGAAATCATATGTGTAAGAGAATTAACGAAGCAGTCGATTGTAAACTAAGCTCTCAGAACTTAATACACGCTATACGTCCATCAGTAGTTCGACTAAAATCTGAGAGCTTAGTTTACAATCGACTCCTTCTTTAATTCTCTTACACATTACCTACGAACCAAAGTAATATTAGAGCTACCGTATTCGTGGAAAATACTCATATAATTCACCCCGTGAATTATTTCGATTAATACGGTATATCTCCAATGTATAAATAAATATGTATGGTAGAGTATATATTTATGTATTATAGATAGCGCATTCAAACTCCAAGAAGGTACAAAGAGGTAAGTTTATAATGGATGGCAGAGGACCCCTGGGGCGAAAATTCATTCTGTCAATACCACATCAAGCCAACAACAGTTTGGTTTAGTGACTATAAATTGTGCTTACTAAAGTCATTGATTGGATTGAAGAGTATAATATGAACTCTTTTAAACCAAGAATGTGGGGGTGGAAGCAGAACTACAACTGATGGACACTGGTACTGATTATGTACACGCCGCAATTATTACCAGTGTCCCATAGGGAAATTCCAATAGATACCTAAGGGGAACATAGCACAATCTATGAATAGGATCTTAAACTTTGGGAGGCTTAAATGCATGGGAGATTTATAATGTGACCCAGAAATGAGGAAAATATAACTTCAACAAAAAATATTTGTCTTACAGAAATATTGGAAAATCTTTAACTTCAAATATTCAGAATTTGATTAATCCTACTTTTCCGTTCTCTGGTCATAACCTCATAACTTGACTTGCAAATGACTGCAAGTGACCCTTTAATTTAATTTATTGTAGGCAGACAACCCAAATTTTCTTCTACGGTATGACAATTAAATGGAAATGTGTCAATGCGGTTTCCCACAGAATTAGGGAAAAGCACAGTTACAATTAATTAATTCATGTAATTTTAGTGTATTGAACAAACCAGACTCTATAATAGTGCCGCCACACAGTATGCAGTACCTATCTACGTTATTAAATCTAGTATAATGTGTGACTGTTGGGGCAGCTGTAAGTCTGGGAGTTGTAAAGAGAGTCCTAGAGAGTCAGCATAAGGCAGAGCTGCAGAGCAGCGACTGCATAATGAAGTCCTAGAGTGTAATTCGGATTGTTCTGGTCTTCGGGCTATCTTGGTCATACCGGGTATTGGCATATGTACTCGCAGATACTGGCATCCAACCTTCTCCTAGAATGTGCCTACCTATCTCTATATCTGACATCCAGCTGCATCGTCCATTACAATATGGTACACTTATACATCAAAGCATTGCACACCAACTAATATAATTGTATTAGATAATTATTCAGTAAAGTAAGCAAGTTTACCTTTATCAATATTGGATTGACTTACAAACGCTGAATATGTCATTCAAAGACTACACTAAGTTGTATCGCTTATGAGGAGCTCAAAGAGTTGCTCTCAGGTTACAGTTTAATTTGTAGGTTCAAGCTTTAATCCTTTATTCCTCCTTAATGTAGTTTCAAGACCCATTTAATACATTTTCATTTCATTAATACATAGATTACAGCATACAAAATAAAATACTCATAAATACTTCCATTGAGAACCCATTGAGTCCTCCGTAACAAAATCGGTATTACAGACAGACAGGTACTCAGACTGAGAAGAGTTACTTAAATAGTGGCAACGCTATACAGCGGAAACCGCCCAAGTGACAGCGTTTTGAAGCCTTCCTCAGGCAACATATGTCGACGGGGTTTTACTGTACTCGGATCGGTTGGCGTAGTGGTAGCTAGCTGAGTAGGTCGCGGACATGGCCCTTACCGGGGGCCCGTTTTGACAAGGAGTCGCAGTTCTCCGCCGAATCATTGGCAACCGACCTCGATTTCGTCGAGCAGCCCAACTGTGACAGCCAAAAGCGCGGAGAAATTCTTGACGGAATTTTCCTTCAAATCAAAATCAAATCCATGTAAATGTTCTTTTCAATAATGCATGATGTCAATTAATTGAGTTAATTGGGATGTTCTTTTGTACGTGTTTGGATACAGTGGGGGTCAAAAGCAGCGGTCTCACAACAGAATATTTTATGTTTAAATAGATACATTTTAAGGGATTCTGATTTCAGAACCCTTAATTGGAATTAGTAGTGGTGAGATATACACAAACACAACACAAAACCACATCATACTTTACCCAATCTTACAAAAATTCATATTAAACATCAGCAGTTGATATCCATCTACCAAACCAGAAATCTTTTTAGATTTGTTCTTTGGCAAAGGGATTTTCAAAATCTCAATTTTAGTAGTACTAATACATTATTAGAGCCAAGCCAAGGAAGCCAATTACAAAATACACAAACAGCTATTATTGCAATATTCTAAGTATCACAAAATTCCAGATTTACCGTTTGCGAAATTGTATATCTATTCATTACCAGCAATGCAATGTAAAGCGAAGATTTAATACGATGTATTTAATAGTTACAAAGGCCAAGATCTATTTGAAAAAATTTATATCTGTGTAAGATCTTTGTCAAAAGCAAGCATGCAAATGCCCTGGTTGATTTCAATGTTATCAACTCATGGATATTGAAATCATGGTGAAAGAATGGGTTTCGGGAACGTGATCATCGGTTAAATTATGAAGGTATGGTATTTTCTCTTTTAAGCCCACGATAGAGTGTCACTTCTCGCGGAAAGCCAATAGGCCAGTTACTGAATGTCCGCCATTTTCACTATAACACAAGAGAAGAACGAACCGAAAATGTATCTACCTGTGTTATAGGTGAAAATGGCGGACCTTCAGCAACTGGTCTATTTATAAGACCACTGGCACGTATCTAGAGGGGGGCGCAGATTCTATAAATCCGAGAAAAAGAGGCATGTTTTTGTCAAAAAGGCCTAAAAGGTGTAAACTACGATTTTTAGGCATTTTTGACAAAAAACATATTTTTTCTCAGATTTAGAATCAGTGTAAATCCGCCTAAAATTCAAACCTCAATGTCGAAAGATATTTATAATTTCCCACTTTTGACTTGCGCATTGTATTTCTGTGACAAACTCCAAACATGTAAAATTGCTCCATCTCAGCCAGAATATCTGTTAACTGTAAAGTGGAAAGGAAGTGACACTCTAACTGGGGTCTGAATGAGTATTAATAACTGCGGTGGAATAAGGAAGAAGAAAGGGTCTAAGTTGATTAGTGAAGAGATTGAATGAGGTTCAAGTACTTGTTGGTGTCCTCTAAAGTCTCAGTTAGACTCGGTTGGCCTGCCGGTGGTGGTTGGAGGAGTACACTCGGGAGGTAGCAGGAATGTACGAATTGGAGAAACACATGCACTGGAACGCTCGTGCAAATTCCCCCCGAAATTTGCCTGCAAAAATAACGACAATCTGTATGCGTCTCCCACTACATTCTAAAAAAATCTTGCTCATGCTTTCCAGTCGACAATCGCAACCTTTAACACAGCAGACAAAGTGCCACGACAAAGTGTGCAAATTATTCACCTACCCACATCATATTTATAATCTGGCATAAAAAATAGTTTCACATCCCTCCCATAACCTACTAACTTAAAGAAGTACTGACTTAAGTTTTCGGGACTTCGGGAGACCTTGGAAAAATCTTCAACTCGCATATACCAGAGACAATGAATGTTTGGACAATTGTGTCACTTGTTGGAAAACAACAACAAGACTTGTATATTGCTGAACAGACTATGAACCTTGATATGATATGAGTATATGATATGGATTTAAGCAGTAGCTAACAATACGCTTTTATATATAGTATTGCGTAAATACTGACGCGACGTACTGATGTATGTAATTGATGAGAAATTCGACTGAAAAGCAATTCAATGTTACATATTATACACAAAATCGTTATAACTTTCTATTTAGTCTGCTATTTGGTTGGAATAAAAAAATTAGAATTCCAATTCAAAACCAAGTTAAAGTCGAACATGCAACATCGTTTTTATCCAGCTAACCATTTCTACATTCGCGACAAGAATATTCTGCAAGCATTAGTGTACCAACATCAAATGTACTACTATTAGTACATCATCGTTTGGTTCTGACATCTACACCTACACCATACAATTTTGAAGAAATTAAATCAATGTAACCGCAAATAGTACGCAAAAACTGGGTTATCGTTAGTTAAAACAGAAAATCCAAACTGATACTGCAAAAAGACCATCATCAGTTAACTAAGTATGCTGTTGTATGAAATCAATGTAACCGCAAATAGTACGCAAAAACTGGGTTATCGTTAGTTAAAACAGAAAATCCAAACTGATACTGCAAAAAGACCATCATCAGTTAACTAAGTATGCTGTTGGAAGGCAAATTTCGGTCAATCGAAACGAGTGCAGTCGAGCTCTTGTTATTGTTCCAGTTATAATCAATTCAATAAACCAAACGCAAACAAACCCAATTCTAAAACACCAAGAAGGATAAAAGCATTCATGTACAGGAAAACTTTGTTCTACCAAATGCAAATGTGTTGCTGCGTTCAAAACAAATATCCAACCAAAAATACAGGCTCCATAACAAAATTGATCTCAAGTGTCATTCAAATTCAAATGCATTGTGAAAATGAAAATAGTTATCAAGCTCATTTAATATACGGTTAAAATAATTGAACTACCAGAATAGGTACACCTTCCTATACCTGCCTACTGCATTCAACACCCATACTATGCAAACATGCTGCATCTTTCAGTTACTTTTATTTCACAATCAATACCGATGTGATTGAGCAATTAATTATGGTCATCATTATATATAAAGTTGTAAGGATTTGTTTGAATACTTTTAGTAATAAATGAGACAGAGAGAGAATTTAAGAGAAATAAGATTATGTACAAATTGGGTCAAGTATTAAAAAGATACCTTTAAATTGCAAATTATTATTTAATTTATCGTTGCATGCAGTAGACATGCTGGACATGCCAAATTATATTTTGTTGGACGCAATAAAAATCTCTTCTATATTATAATAATACTGAGGTTGGAGACATGAGCAATGCATATAATATATCTATGTTGAAATATTGTGGTATGTCATGGGCGATGCAACTTTTGACTGCAATGCGCAAGCGCTTATTCAGGGCATTGCATTACATAAAACAAAAAACTCAGCTCTGGGTTAGGATCTATTTTTCGAAATTACTTTCGAAATTCAATAACAATACCTACTGGGAGTGGGAACTAGTCCCAAACAAAACTAGTTGTCAATGCACAATGAGTGACTTTGATTCAGCATTGTGCCAGGGTATACAGTGGAATCATTTCCAAGTAGGCAAAAAATTCCCAAATACCAAACCATGCAATAGCTACGAAGTAAGTCTATAATATTATGATAACAGGTGTTTTTTGAGAGGATGCTGATGCTGACTGTCATCGTGATAGCCCGGTCTGACTGAATTGAGAGAGTGGCATCTTAAGGATCTAAGAGGACTGATACAAAATCCTACCATTTAATAGTCAAAAACAAATGAGTATAACGTGTCGTATTCCTGTACTTACTTAATTTAAAAAGGAAACGCATTTATACTGGCCATTGACCATTTTGTGCACTGTGGTATCAACATGACATTTAGTTCCGCATACTTATATGGGATATTAATTTTCTAATATGCATTCAATTTGATTTGGCTATTGAATAAGATGTAGG
>JABASH010003763.1:0-15644 GCA_019776445.1 Tomocerus maximus | reverse complement strand
TTTACCGGGAGATTGTTTCACGGGGAGATTCTTTCCCGGGAGATTATTTCACGGGGAGATTCTTTCCCGGGAGATTCTTTCTCGGGGAGATTTTTTCGCTGGGGAGATTTTTTCTCGGGGAGATTCTTTCATGCTTTCATATAATGCATATTGACCAACTCGCAGATATACCTGCATACAAATGACTTAATATTTGTCTTCCCATATGAAATACTAATACAATTAATGAAATGCAGAAATTCCAATTTATATTACCCGTGTATAGTAGTAAATTCTTTACCTGATTGTGCTACATTATATTAAGTATCTCAAAAGAAAAAATCTTAATAAGTATGCTACCATTTCTTTTATATCACAACTTAAGTTGTTGCTGTTTACGTGACAAAAGTTTACGTTTAGTTTTGCAAAGAAATTCTTCAATGCCTTATGAAAATATACATTTCCAGTGTTTCATAATTACGAAAGTGTAGTAATTAAGATGATCAGAGTAGAAAAGTAGGATATTAATAATAAAATCATCTACTTATACCAATTTGACATAAATCCATAGCAAAAACGTGGAGTAGCTAATAAAAGACATAAGATGCTTAGAATTACGTGGATATGGTGCTTACGAAAGTTACTTTGGTTGTGGTATTTGAGGAAGTGAAGATAGTTGTTAGTAGCAATGTATCAATGTACATATAGATATTTGAAACATGAAAGTAGTGTAAGAATGGTGAACACATATGTAGGGAAGAACAGGAATTTATCCTTTGCCTCTATTATTAGAGGATAGGATTGGAAAGCCAAAGCCCTCAAAGTATTATTAAAGTCAAAGGAAATGTGAGTGAGACTTGAGACGCGAAAACAATAATGTCTTCGGATGAGACTACAATTTGCATTCCATTTGGCTACATTGGTTACAACTTAGAGTCTCTCTTGAGCCTTTATAATATATCTGATGATTATATAATAGTATATAAGTATGTATAGTAAGCATATTATGTTCTTGTGTCTTGGCTCGGTTGGTTGGCTCTGAATCCTAAAGATAGATAAATCCTGCTCGAAGTAATTGACTGAGGAAACTCATCTCGTCTTATGCACTATAGTATGATAAGCGTAAGAGCCGGGACATCTATACACCTACTTAGAAGATACGGGTAGCTATGTATAATATAAGTATAGTAAGTATAGTTAAGGGGCATAGCTAAGGCATACGTCAAAGCAAGTCACTTGTACCCACTAGTCCTACCTCTTCACTTTTCTTTCTCCTTCGGTTCACTTGACTTTCTTTGGGTTGGTATATGTACCTATATGTAGTGGTAGTTTGAGAAATACGAGTGCATGTATGTTGACTTGGCTTTAGTATTTACTTAGGTACTTTAGTTACCTTATCATATAAAGTTAAGTAAGTTCTTTCCTTTCCCCACTCTTAGTTAAAGACTTTACTCTGCGTAGTTTACTCGAGTTCTCTTCAGTTTAGTTCAGCTTGCCTATCATCTACTTTTATGTGAAAATATGACCCAAGCAAGTAAGAAAGGCTCAAACCACACTTTCCTCTGCGATGCGAGACTGATGCAAGCCAAAATCAAGTCAACAGAAATTGAACTGAATTCGCTACGCACTGCCTGTTTATATGTATAATATGTAAGTACCTATGTATGTACACCATTTCAGTGTTTGTGATACTACTTACTCCTTCTAGTACCTTCCTAATGGCTACATAAGAAAGAAATAAGACTGTATCCCATTCATTTGCTTTCCCTCGCTTCCCTGCAGTAGAACTTTATTTCTTGGAATACATGCAGCATATGCTCTTTTCCAGACACCAGTCTCATCTCATGCCAAACCTCCCTTTATTTTTGTCGCTAAAGCAAAAACTAACTGACCTGTCATTTTTCTGTCACATCTAAATCGTCTTTTAAGCATGCCACATTCATTACCGACATTTTCGTCTTTAATTTAGAATCCTGTGAGATGAGACCCGTCCTACATAAACTTCTACTACACACTTTAATCATCAGTCACAGGAATTTTTACACAGATAAAAATGCGACAACTCCGCGTGTCTAACTTTGTGCACGTTCAAAGAGGAGTTTTCAAACTAATTCATACTATCAAGAGACCAATCGCATAGATTCCAGAATACTGCTCCACATACTTCACCTTATGAATAATGTCTTTTATAATTTGAAACTGCAATCCATATGGATTCTACTCTAACTACCATTTAACAAACTAAATTAGGTCTGCTTTTATTAAAGTATGCTACATTTCTTAAGGTCAGCTTTATTATAGATCCGTTTGTCATGCAAGGACTCAGTAGAGGACAATGTACTATACTTTACGTCAATAAATAATCATTGCGTGTATATTATAAGCATTTAGGAGCAAGAAGGTATGCGCACTAAACATACAGGCAAATAAATATGTAGGACTAGTAAATACAGGCAATAAGTATTTATTTTGTCTGGAGGAAGTCATTGCTTGCTTTGAGCATAGTTACTATCATTAATATTGAAAGTTCGTGCTCAAAGCATTTGTCATGATAAAAGTTCAAGAAAACTTTTCAAAGTGTTGCTTCGGATCACAACATCACATCAAAGAGCAATGTTACCTTTTGAAATTCCACATGTGCACATGCATAATAGTTTTCTTCTATATCTAGAAAATAATATAGACGAGAGAACGCAAATGTTTGTAATGTCCTGAGTGAAATTGTAAATTATCCGAGTAAACCGGACGCAACCGGTAGGTCGAACATGATATTCCTGATGTTGATGTCATGTCAGACATATTTTGCAACGCAATAGTAGATGCAGCATGACACAATCAGTTGTATGTATATTATTACCTAGCGAGAGTCTCCGGGAGTTGACTTGTTTCCCTTCAGTCAATCAATAATAATTGATGTCACACTATTAACCTTTGCATAGGGGAATCAGAATATATTCTTGTAGATATACAATCATGTAGATATTCCTAAAATATTGCATTAGTATGCATTGTGCTCGGATGCGTATAAAAAGTAGACACAAATGAATGCCTACTGCTCTGCATTGTGTAGTTTTGAATATTGGAAGATTGGAACTAACAAACAGACTTGATATTTACATTGGAAGTGTGATGTCTTGATATAAAAAAGTTAGTGTGACAAAAATGGGAGAGAGTTTCTGACAACAATAACATGGTTCAGAGAGGAAAAAATCTTATTGGTTTAACATTTCAGTTTAGCAGAGTCTAGATTGACAGGTCCAATTCCAGATAGTAGAAAGCTAGTTAAAGTAACAAGTGTTGTGAATAAGGAATGAATGGATAACGGAATAACTCGCACTCAACTCAACTCCATAAATCCAGTTGCATCAATCTGGTTGGAAAATTGCGATCGAGAGAGAGAACAAGAACGACAGCTCGACAAGTGATAAGCAAGAACCTGCAATGCAACGAGGGCAAAGAGACGTAAAAATTTGGAAAGAAAAAAACATGGAGGAATGAATAACAAAAGTATCTGCTGAAAGATATGACAGATTGCTTCTCAACTTTCAACTTACCACCCTTCTTTGCTTTGCTGATCTCACAGAACTACTACATGTCTTATCTGTCGGATTTTAAATGTCTCCAACCAACAGTCCCATTTGTGCACATCCAATCCACACACTTACAAATAAGTATTTCATAGCGAGCAGAATTCACTTCATTTTATCCTACCTATCAGCTAATATACATACAGATCATACTTCTTGTCCTATAAATCTCAAAGGATATCACTTGGCTAAGTGCAAGTCGTTATTCGACTTCCCAGCACCAGATGTATGTAAAATCACATTTTTCTCAAACTTTTTTACGGCCTTTACTTTATGTGATAGCTATGAGATTCTAACTTCACTTCAGTAGGGCTAACTGTTAAATTTACTATATAAAGCTCCATATTGACATCACAATCCCTAAGAACATAAGTAAATCTACTTTCCAACATTTCCAAAGCTTATATTAACTATTTTAATGCTTTTACTTTACATATCAAAATCCATGAGTTCCTGCCATGTAAACCCTGATGCATCTATGCATGCGAGATTAACTAACTTGATGCATACTTACGAATACCGAGCTAAAGATACGACAGTCTCATCCTACTCTCATATCCCTAAGATTCTTATCCGATATTTTATAGTCATCATCATGTTCATCCAGATCCAGTCGATTCAATAGGTGTGGTCCATCAACTTAACCTCCCTCCTACTCGACCCGTCTCTCCAAAGACCCATCATTATAAACACAAACTTTCCTCAATCTAATGCAACATAATCAAAAACTACTTAATATCATCAGCATACCGATCTTTCTGTTTCTTACACCACGTTCTTAGACAAAACATCTGCACACACCATGTTATTGACCCACTTTCAATCATGGAAATATTTTAACTATTTGTGATTTTATCATCACGCTACGCACTACTAAATACTTTCCCATAATATCAACAATCAATCCAACCACAAGATCTATTTGTCTAACAATCATTATACAATCCAAATTCCAAAGTGCAACATATTTGAATAATATTTATTGATAGGTACTATTAGCCACTACGAACCTTGACTAAATATTTCAGTATCAATAAATCGTCTTCAATAGTACATACTAGATAACCATCGAAGAAATTCCGACTTTCCGACTCAGTAAATCCATAATGTTTCATATCAAGCGATTTTGAAAATGAAACTTATTTTCAAATACTAGCAAGTTCTGTGTTTTTGAACAGAACCTGAAGGCAGGGATCAAAACCCTTTAGGACCTAGTTGACAGTGAGTTTTGTCATGCCTAGATATTAGAACTGAGGCTTTGGAGCAAGCGTGCTTGCTTTTGGACTGGATTCTATTGGAAAACTATGTATGCGTAATGTGATGGTCTGACATGACACATGTAGCAAAAGTTTTTAATGAAAGAAATTGTAGAGCCTTCCCAGTACGCCCTCCTCCCTTACGTGGATATTTCACGGTGTGCCGTCAACAAAACCTTCTCATTCAAAACAACAAAAGACTCCTTACGAATTCATATTCAAATGTAGAAAACTCATTTGCATTTAACCTACCTCCGCCCTTCAATACCAACATTGAGTGTACTAGCCAAAGGATATAATGCTTTATATGAACAAGCAATAATGGAATGTTCATGGAAGTAATTATTGTTTCCTTCATAATACATGAAACGTTCCACTTGGATTTCGCCACTCATCAAACAAGAGAGTCGTGACGTGTATCATTACTACTAAATAATTGGTAATCAGCACTAAAACATTAGTATTAGCAATGAATAATATTATGCGTAGGTATTTAGGTGTCTGTCTTAGAGAAAAGTAAGCTTACCAATATACTGAGTTCATATCTATTAAAACCAGGTTGCATGTTGTAGCTTGAGATATGTCATTATAAGACAAGACTTCTCTAACCAACAAAACAGCAACAAAAAACGAAGGCAACATTTTCCTTGGGATTGACATACTAAAATGATAGAAAACTCAGATAATGTTTCCCAATTCTTAATTGAATCATTTATCTGTCTACTTACTGATGAGAAATAATATGAATACTTAATGAAGACAGTAAATATTGGTTAGTTAGCCGCATTTATTACAATGCGACCTGCAAATGTATGTCCATTGAGTGATGCAACCCTAAAGTGGAAAAACTTTTCAGACGCCGATTTTTTTTCTATTTAGCTTGATAAACTTCCACAGTGGATCAGATTAGCTCTTAAATAAGTAAACATTAGGACTGGATGGCCATAAAAGTTTTCAGATTGGACTCGCGTACACTGAAGATGTGATAGGAAAACCGATATTACGCAACTGACAATGAAAACATCACACTAAACTAACCAACTTATTTGAATAAAGTCAAAGGAAAATCTATAAAGTAGTAGCAATGCTCTATAAAAGAGTCAAATGCGAAAGAATTGAACTAGTAGAGCAGGAAAAGTGATTGAAAAAGGGAAGGAAAAGAGAAACAGTAGAACCAAATAGAACGTACATTACTAAGTAAATTATTGTATGAGATGCCATAGGAGATAGTAAACTCACTACGGAATACTGTCCACTTAATGATCAAACCAAAGTGAGGCATTACATTAGTTCTCTTCCTGTCTCTAGTAGCCAAAATAAGAAAAGGTAGCCAAGTACATTTGTTTTTTATGATGGAGAAATGGGAAGATATACTCTGGTTTCCATAACCTATGAAGTCATATCATTATAAATATAATATTGTGATGTAAATGTATAGCACATTAAAATATAGAGCCTTTATAGGTAAATTTAAGGTAAGCCGAATGCCTACGGGTTGGATTTTTGAATGTGTTTAGCCCAGTGCACTGTTTACTAAATATACGAATACGCATTGGAGTTTTTGTCAATTAAACATGAAAGCTTACGATGGCACACCCTAGTTACACCAACAACTTTAATCCACTAATTGATACTTCTTTATCTCCCAGTCTCCCACCTTCCACCTGGTTTAATATTACATTTTCTGGGACTTGGATTGAAATACACGATGTCCGCTGTGTGCCACGATATAACAGGTTAGCTACACTAAAAGTGTTAAAATGTACATAGCAGTAGTCAAAGTAGTCACCCATTACTGCTCAGAACTAATTGTCGAGTTTCTCGTACTTTAATTTTAATTCTCTCCTACATCAAAGAGGAATGTTTGGGAATGTACCTCAAATAGGCAAAACGAGAGTCGGGCTACTTTGTCGTACATACGAATTTGCAATCTGCTGCCTTGCCACAAGTGACACACTATAATTATCATCTATATTGCGCCTATCAGTTGACAGTAATTAATAAGTAGAAAAAGCAATTATTATACATACCTTTTACAAGTTTCTATGAACCTTCCTACAGCCAAGTACCATTCAGCTCAATGTAATCTGGTACTCTTGGTGTAATCTACCTCCAAAGTGTAAGGTATTTTATGCCAGAAATTTATTGCCTGTTTAATGTGTACAATTTGATAATATTTTTTGTTCTTAAAAAGCTGATAAGAACATATATAGCAACTATCTAATTGGGTTAGCTGGCCAAGTGACTCTAACAAAGTAAATGAGGCCCAAATTTGGGCAAAACAAGAATCTTGTATTATGCCAACAGGGCTACTTTTTTGTTGATTAAGGAAAGTAGCTACCACATGTACATAAACTGTGTATGAAGTAATTAACATTACATGCCACATAGTCAAGAATTGAAATTAGGCATATAAATTGTAGCGGAATAATGTGTAGAGGTATTTATGTTGTTGATTTACCTGGAGGAGATGAATTAAGTTCTCTCAAAATCTCTAGAGTAAGTGGCAAAGGTCTTGCAGCCAAAACGATCCGACTATGATTATCGAGAGCAAGCATAAAAATCCTAGTATCTCGCACTCTGACACGTGCCATACAAAACTTTTGATTTAGCTGGCCGAATCCATCGATTACAATTAGAGCGTTTTCCAACGCTCGATCCCCTTTGATTACACGTTTCACTCTCACACGAGCCGCAAAACGTTCTGTCAGAAATCCAACTCCTGGAGAATACCTTTCACCAGAATTATTATCGTTTCTGCTTCTCCTCCAGCTTGAAACATTCGTCTTAGAATCTCCGATTACAAACTCAGTCGTGTAATTTTTACTGTTATTTCCTAAATTCGGAGTTTCTAAAGTAGAGCCCCGGCTGCTTCGCTTTCGGTCCAATTCATATCCGTCAATGTCCGTGTCAGCTCCAGTAGACAGAATGCCATCAGAATGAAAGTGCATGACACCCTCCACACGCCCTGTAAGAACCATTTCAGCCCTGTCTCTCTCCACCGAAATACTTCCCGTGTCCATATTGCAAGAGCGTTTCATCACCCGCCGTCTCGCTTTTATCCCTGTTCCACTACTGATATTTGAACTCTTGATCAAATGGCTTTCGGTATCATTTTTGTATTCAGTTAAAGGGCTCTTGTTCTCTGACATGAGAAACGCGGAGAAACTCGACACCTTACACTCCATTAATATCACCAAAATTAACACTGAGAAAACGAAAGTGCGTTTTTCAAGGCACGGCAGCGTGAAAACATCCGGAACTCTCAAAATGAGCTCGGAACCACGCTCCTTTGATGATAGCATGATCACTTCCTCTGTGAAAACCTTTGGAGCAAAATAAAATACCACAAAACTCAACAGCCAAAATGTACCCAACAATTCCCCTGAGTTTTAGAAATCAGTATCAGCCATTAGCTATCCATATTTATCGAACACTGCACTTAAAATTTACACCCACGGATGCCAGTGCTTATCTTTACTCTTCTCCAATCAGTTTTAATTTGTTGTGATTTTGAAGAAAAGGATCTGCACAATAAATATCGGAAGCAAAGTGAATGTTTTCTCACTCGAGAGCAAAAGTAGAAGGGTTCCGTTGTATGTAGTATCTGACTGTGTAATGAGGATTGACCGGTGTGAGGGAACAACCTGTTTACCTGTATATTTTGTCTGCTCCCAAGATCCCAACTTCTTGGATTGAGTAACCATACGCATTCTGGCCTGCCACAGACTTCTTGAGAATTACACACTCCACGTTTCAGAAAGCAATTTACCAATAAGTATATCACTATGCTATGGTACATTTCTAAAGGCTAAATGCATTCTATACCTAAGTTTGGTAAAAGTGTGTAATATTTTACTACGCAACTAATAGGCAAGGTAAAAGTCATAGCTCAACATACAATTACCCGCAAGTAAATTCTTTGTTCGCTATGAATTGCAACACAGACTATAGTTAGGATCTGGATCTGTCTATAAGGAGTATGGGTATAATATTTACAACATTTAAGGACCTCTTCAAATCCAATATGCCTAATAAGCACCTATGGATTTAACAACAGATATAGTACGTAGATGAACTGCAGGATGGACAAGGAAGAAATTCATGTAAGCCAGCAGGTAACAAACCCAAAATCTTCTTAGCATTGTACTTCGTGTAAACCCCATATGGATTACATTAACATTCATACATGGATTTATCTTTATTGTACCAAAACAACAAATGCGGGTACTTTTACTATATATCAACGCAAACAGCTTCTATCAACATAAATATCACAATATATGAATCAACTACGTCCGTATTGTCAATTTTGCTTATGCCAATAACTTGGCACTGTACATACGGACCCTGCCCTTGACAGTGACGAACTGGTACTTGCTCAAACTTTAACTTTTAATCTCAATTCCTACATTAATCTCAGAGATTATTAAATTTCAGATTTTAACAACCACTCACGTTCACGTTTTGGTATTAAACTTCCAACAAACTACAATGTTCAATAAACAAAAAATAATCGCTAGGAACACTTTTACGATTATTTTGGCAGAGATGCAGTAGTACACGTGCATGACATGAAAATCATAATGTGCATTATATTTTGATTCATGGAGTATTGATAAAAACCTACGACTCCTCCCACAATGGAATTACAGTGCAAAATTGAACAAGTAGCTAACCCTTTCTGAGCTCTTAATACTCGCCATACATAATGCACAGGTAATAATTCTGTACACTCTCAATCCAAATTACTTCTGCAACAAATAATGTGCATAATATGTGACATTTATCTTTATCAATGTGTTACATACAGATAGTAGCCATCCAGGAATTTTTTATTCTCAGCCATTGAATATTAGAATTCGAAAATTTAGTAGATCAGTCTGTTTAAAAATGAATTGTCAGTCAGTTCTTGAGTTCTTGCTATTCTACGGTAAAAGTCTGACGAACTCTACTCTCGGTCCCGAAATACCGAAAATATCTGTGAAATACCCGGATTTATGTAATCCATTGAAGTTAATGTTATTATAATAGAGTAATCCAGTGGATTATCTATATATATTGATACATAGATTTTTAATCGACAAGGTTTACTTTTCTTTACAGCTTTATACTCATCGATTAATTTAATGTCAAAATAAATGAAACTGAAAATAATTATTCCTCTACTATATAACATAATAACATAAGGCTGTTCGAGTGTTCTAGGAGTGAAAAACAATAGTAGACATACTAAATGAAGTACTATCGATTAACTTGACAGAATTATCTAAAATGTATTATTTACTTAACTATGAAAGCATTTCAGGGCAACATCCATTATGATTTCCATTTAGTAAGACAAACTAACTAAACAATAACTCAAGACACCCAGTCATAAAACTTTGTATATTAAGATTGAATATGTCTGTACATTCCGCATGTACAGACATATAAAGCATTCGGTAGACGTAAATGTCCGTTTATGGGTGCAGATTTTAATACATAAGTATATTTGTATACAGAAACTTGTGTAACTTACTGCAGTTCTGAATGCAATTGACTTGGCTGTTATGATAACTCACATTTATTATGACACATGACAAAAATGGTTTCTTTCGGTTTGTTTCATTAAGAGTTGTAATGTTATTTGTGTTTACAATAGGTCCCAGACCGCTAAGGTATTTATGTGCATTTGGCTTTCTTTTTCTTTATTGAAATGACCAAATGAATCTTTTAGTTGGTTTTGACAGTACTGATTGCATGTAGCCATTACGTAAATTACTAGAGTAAAAGGTACCTAGTACCGACAAAATGAGCTAAAGGCTAGTATTGACTGACAAAAACTCCACCCCAACTCCTCTCTCTAATTTCCCGTCAGTTAGAACTGCACGGCAACGTATGGACATAAATGTAACTGTACCTCTTTATCTATTTAGTATTTCACCCAGACAATCACCCTTACAATTATTCTGTATGCATAAGGATCGAAATAGTTTTAGCCTTTTCAAGTAGGTACCTATAAGCCCTTTGCTTATTTGTATTGTGTTTTCTAGGAAGAGGCAGCAATAATCTGTAATAAGACAATCGTTTAGAAAGAACAGAATACCTAACCTAATACTCATCAGTCAACTTAAGTGGAAACAGGGAAGAATGAGGATTTGAGAATTAAAGTGGTCACGTAGCTATGAGAGTAGGTATATATTTGTACATAAGCAAACATCAAAGTATAAATATATTATTTAGTTAGGGATACTTAGTTGAAGAGCATTTGAATAGATACTCTGTTGACAAATAGGATAAAGGAAGATTCCAAGTTTGAATTGATGTAATTCAGAATTAGGAAGAGTCGGAAGACGTCTATAGTGACAGAGTATAAGGGCAGAGGTTGGAGGTAGATAGATAAGAAATGAGGGGAGAGACGATGTTGGACAGAAAACACGAGTTTGTCATCGGAGTGACAACTCGGTCTAATTGGTTTGCTACGTTCCTCTCCACTGAAGCTGATTACTTTGGCTAGGCGGGCTTGACTTGGCTTGGCGAGCTTTCCTTTGGCTTTACTCTCCCTCTTACTGTGTACACTCACTACCTTTACATATTATACTACTAGCACGGGGAAGACATTGATGGAGTTCTACTTCTGTCACTGCACTGTTACGACATTATGTTAGGTTAACTATGCAGATACTGGGAGAGAGGAACAGCAGGACAAACTTGGCATTGAAGAGCTGTTCATAAGGTGAACAGAGACAAGATTGGAATAGGCACTGAGCCAGGGCCAACATCTTCTCGACGGGAAAACATATTTCTCCGACGAACCATGTCATTATTGAATAAATTTACTAAATCATTAGCCTTTGTTTTCCTACAGACTAAACTCAAACTTGTTATCAGCAAATCCTACTCATTCCATACATAAACAGACAAATGAATCTTTTCATCAATATTACTTTCCCTTCATAAATTCTATCTTGTAATCTTTCTAAGGATTTTACTATTTAAAATCACAATAACTGCACTACACTACAGTATCAACTAAATGTAGATATCATGACATATTCTTTACTTTAACATTATTTTTTACTGTGGAAATGTTAGTACCCTGTTTGAAAACCGTTAGTTTCATATTTTTAGAAAAAAAAGTATAGTTACATATTGAAATTCAGATACTAAATTTCTTGTTTTCAATTTTAAGCTTCAAAGGGTCATGACTATGACTTGAGACATATTATGACATCAGGTAACTACTGTAAATCTGTATCAAATAGAGATATACACAGTATAAACTAAAAAACTGATTCGTAATTTATGATTTATACTTTATTATGATCATTTACCGCTGACATTATTGTGACTTTATGTGAGTAGGGTTCTATGAGTGCGTACATTTACAAATGAGAAATGTCAAAAAATGTATTTGTTCTACAAATAAATGCAAAACGTACTCGGCAGGAAGACCAAAGTACAAATCAAGTATACCACAACATGCTGAAGAATAGTCTATACAGAGGTAAAGGATCATAATATCTTGAGGGCAAAAGCATGACCAATGACACGATATCTAACAGGCGTGAATAAGCGATCTTGTAGATTCTACAGAAATTCCCGCGGACCCCTGCAGAAAAGGGACTTGAAGGAAGTTGACTTGTGGAATAAGGGCCAAGTGGCTACCAACAAAACTAGATCCTCCTGTGAAAGCGAAAGAGATTACATACTGTTAGTACCTGTTTCTGTGTTTTGTTCACTGTTGCTTCATCATTACCGTACATACAACGAACAATAGGGAAGAAACCGACGATACATAAATAACGAACCAAAATGACAAAAATGATCGCACTGAAACCGATAGTTCTTGAGGATTTCCTTTTTCATTTTCCCCGTACACACAGATACACTACTAGTACAATAGGTATAGCATGTTCTTAAAAAGTTTCTCTATATTTGTCTTTTAATGGCTTTCCAAATTCTTCTAGGAAAACCATGACCATACACTATAAATTTTGTCATAGCTAAACACAACTTTAGAAATTCCTTTTTGTCAACTCCAAAAGTGACTTTCTTACTTCGGCTGCACCATGCAAGCACAAATGATAAAAGGTTGCTGCAATGCAACCAACTCTTTCTGCCTTCCTTGTGTGTGGCTGCATTAACACACGCTACATAAAATAAAAAGTAATGATTCCTGTAAAAATTTGGGGACTAAAAGTCTGAAACTACTTAAAAGTTTTGTATGACAATACTACTACATCAAGACCACCTCCGTTCTACATGAAAGTAATAGTCAAATTACAACTTTACGTGAGAATCCTTTTTAATAATTTAGTTCCCACAGACAGATTTGGGAAAATGAAACAAGTTTCCTAGAGATCACACTAATTTCCTAGAACATACACATCTGAACATAAAAATAGCATTCAGACAATCATCTGTACTTCAATTAGTAATGTTAACAATTTTGGTATAAATTCATATCTTACGGGACCAATTTCCCAGAACATACACATCTCACTTGTAATGCCATTGAACAACCTATCCATACTTCACCAAGAAATGTTAACAATTTTGATAAGAATTAATACGGCAGTAGTATTAGTGCCACCAACCAGCAATTCACTTTCAAAATCCCAAAAATAAAAGTGGTCATTTGTAAATATGTTACAGTAGATAAATGGTAGAAAAACATGTTTATAAATCCCCAACTTGTTAAACAAATCTTGGGCAAAGGATATATTTGAGTGTAGGATTGGAATAAACTAGTTTCTTATTGGAGTTTTCATATAAGATCTGTTGAAATTGACAGTAATCCGACATAAGGAAAGATTAGTTAAATAATGATTGAGCTTTGAGAAGGACGTTATGGTGAGTAGTAAAAAGCTACATATCACTTACCTCAAGAAATGATATGTGGACGTAGGGAAACGGATTCTTACAGCTTTACTTTTAAGGTTTTATGAGTGTATAAATAGTGAGTGTGTGTATCTACTTACTGTTAATAGGCTGAAAGCTGTCAGCCAGAATTACAACAGCTGAAAAAGCCAAATAACGGTTGAGCTAGTTTTCTGGTAAAAAAATCTGTTTAGTTGAGAGAGGGAGAGCGAGAGAGAATGATGGGAAGCATAACAATTTCAGGTACATAAATGTCCATTCCAAACAATGATCAATGCAGACAAGTTGAGTAAATAATACCTCATGGATTTACAAATATGAGCAAACTCGAAAGCTCAACCCGTTCGAAGAAAGAATGTGGAGTCTTCTTCTTGATAACAACGGAGTCTATCAAACAAATGCAACCTAATAACCTTGATGTCACAATTCACCTTCATCTTCTTTTCTATTTTTTCTGTGTACACATTTTGCTTTCTACGCACTGGGCTCTGCACTTCATTTCACATGTACATCTCATACCAGAATCTCTGTATCGTGTAAGTGCCTATGATTTGACTTAGCAGTGTCATATGCGTCATACCTTCCTGGCTCAACTGTTGTATTTGTATTTTATTATTATTCCTAGCCTTAGCTTCCAAATAGTTACACAAAGAGGCCAAAATTCAATCAGACAACGAGCAAAATCTTTCTATGCATCCTCGGGTAAATATATAAAAAACCGAACAAAAATCAAAGCTTTCACTCACATGAAAATTCAATTGACTATATAGTATGACTTTTCAACTTGCTTGTTTTGTGTAGCAGTGACGCTAGTTTCTTTTCCATACGCTCATTCTTTGTTTCACAGAAACAAAAAGAATAATAACAAACAACATGAAACAAAACCAATGAATTATTCATGAAGAAACCTTTTGTCTTTGCCTTGTTAGTGATTTCAGGATTTTGAACTCCAGAAACAGTTTCTCAAGCTTTGTGCAACTTTGCTTGTTCCTATTGTTCTCTTTCTATAGCCTAGTTCACTATTATATGCTCTATATTCAACTCCCTCCTTTACCTAATCAACATACTTTCCTTCGTTTGTACACAAAAATTGATATTTGCATTTTCTACTTTACATAGGCACACACAGTCAAATCAAGGAGTAGTAAAAAATTAATTTTAGACACAATGAACAATACTTTTCAACCGAGCATATGAAACTGCCTAAAAGAATGAGAGTCAGTCCAACTAAACCTGACCCTTCTAAAACCACTACTTATCAATTAATCTCTATTTTCACTGAGAGTACCCTGCAAAGAAGAGTGACATATTGAAAGCTACACACTTTTCTTTAACCTATTTTGTAACACTACATGTAACTTCTCATGTATTGATCACGATGATGATGATTTAAACCATTTCATAGCTAACAATCCATATCTACTTTATCCCCCTCATTTTTGATGCGTTTCTTATAAGTATCATTTAAGGTATACCATGAAAATTGATATTTTGTTCTTGTTTCACTGATAGGTTAAGTTATTTTACATTGCGTACGCAGAGAGAGGCTAGAATTTTCCTAACCTAACTTAAGATGCCAGAGACAGCAAAGGAAATGTTTACACTAAGTACTATACTTTAAAAGTAATATCGATTCAATTGCACAATACCTGTAGCATATTGACATTAACTTAAATAGTCATGCTTACAGGGTATTTCAAGAACATGCCTACGAAAATGAATACAAACTCGGCATTTCCAAAATAAAAAAATTAAAATCCCAATGCAAGCTTCACAAACATTCAACTACCTACTGGAAAGCGAAAGACAGTTTTGGCGAATCTTAAAACTCTGAATTTACGTTTTCCATTTTGAAGTTGGAATCTTCTATCTTTTTAACTACAGCATCAGAGCTAACATAAATATTTATGGCTAATATTCAAAACCCTGGACAAGTGGTACACTTTGTTATGATATG
>JABASH010003762.1:0-15647 GCA_019776445.1 Tomocerus maximus | reverse complement strand
TTAGTACAGATAAGTGCAATACATGTTTACCATATTATTATGTTAATAGCGGGAACACGTTTTATCTGCGTGAAACATTACATAACGAAACATATAACATGTGCCTGTACTTACTTAACAGCAGCAGTGCACAATTAGAATTAATAATGAAAAAACTGTTTTAATTGCAGTTAAAGGTTGTTACTAATACTACCTACCCACTGATATTAAAAGTTAACTCATCAATGCATACAACGAATATATATACGATATAAAACTATGCATTGTAAAAAGTCTAATTTTCAAATATGGTTTAAAAATGAATATTATGTAGTATTTGGTATCATGATCATAACCTTCTCAATAAAATTTGCACCTTCTGTAAGTGAAGGACATTGTTGAGTGTATTGATCTTTGATAGCGCTAAAGGTGACCAGCCAATGAATTCTGGCTTTCTTCGGGGCATCATTCTCTTTCGAAATCTGCGAATACTTATATTCTTACGATACTTTCAAAATGATTGATTTATCTAGGTATAAACCCTTTCCTAGACTTTGAATTGAACAGTCCAGCTCTCGAAATCAGATTGCATAATATTTTCGTTAGTTCGCAATAAATTAATTAAAAACAGTAATAAAAAGACACGTGGAACATACATTTTAGATATCCTTACCAAGAAATCCGACAAAATCAGTATTTATGAGCTGGTCACCTTAAATTTTCTATCAAAGACTATTGCACTCTACATTTGATGTCCTTCACTTTCAAGCTCGTTGTCAAGAGGTGTTGAGGATGGTAAGATTGCGAGTGATGATACATCATTAATTTGCATATCTACGTGTGAAATACTTGGTACAACATTCTCAGTTCATTAATTACAAGAGGGACACCAGAGTTTGCCTATACGTAAAACAAATAATTCCTAAGCATGTTGCACGTTAATAGGTCTTTAGAAAAGAGTAAAACGTTTAGATCTTGTCATTGTCAACATTTACCACGTAGCATAACAAAATCTATAGACACATTAGCTAGGGCAGGAAATTGTGACACGAATGAAGTGTATAAATAAAGATAATAACTAATTTATGTGCTCGTTACATGCACGTCAACTCGTTCATTACAGTTTGACAAAATTTACGTAGTAAACTGCAAGGCTCTTGTTCTACTACTGTTGTGATTTATGACATGTTTCCATTCAGAAATGTACATAAATATAACTGCGTAGACAAACAACTATATCTGTATTGATGGGGTGGATGGTCCTAATAAAATATCGAACCACACACTTCACATAAGAATTTTCACGAACTCATAAATGACTCAATCGGTTCTTGTAAACCCATGTGCCATGCCAAGTACACAATAGGCCGTGAGTGGAAAAGCTATTCAACCCTTTTTCTTGCTTCTCAACGCTGTTGATACAGTTTTCATCCAGAGCCGACTCGTCCTTTATTATGTGATTACTTGTATCAGTGTTGCTGTATCAGCCGGCAAAACTATTAAAACAGGTGTCATTCACATACTTGTCATTTACTATTTAACTCTTCACGTATCGGTCCACATTATAGAGCTCTCTTTAGAAGCCTGAAATACTATGGCTCTGTGGAACGAAGTGCGTACCTTGAAGTCTGAAGATTTGCAACAAGTCTTTACATTTTATAACGAGCAAATTTGTCCTATTGAAGTCAGAATTTACTGTGCCAGTTGGATAGAAGAGGAAATAAAGTAACGCATCATCAAAGTTTATTTGCTAATAATAAATAAATTAACAAAACTTTTTTTTCGGAGAAACGATTTTCTCTTATTCCTATGAAATGTTTTATGATACTTTGTTTCATATAGCAAAGGCACTGATCCGGTTACATTTTACAATGGAATTATTCACCAACTGCGCACGAAATCAGCGTCACTGTTAACCTCTGACCAATTTTGGGTGAAAATCAAACTCACTAGAATTGTAGAGTTTTTTGAGGTGAATTCTTCTCTCCTGTTTTATCTATTGAAACTAAATATTGTCCAACTTTTTTTCAGCATCTACAGTTACACAAATTATTCACCCATGCCATTACCAGAAAATAATTCATTTGCATAAGGGTACAAATTCAATTCTTTAATAGTTTATTTGCATTTCTATTATCTATAATGTGTACAGAGGACCTACTGCAACAATCCTGGAGCTCTTCTCCAAATATTGACCAAAGCCATTCAAAAAGAGTATGAACTGGTGAATCAATCAGAACAGAAGAGAGACAATTTTCAAACGAATGTTCAATGTCAAGATATATCGTCCACAATGACTAATAGCACTTATCCAGTTGGTATATCTGATTGTCTTCAAGCAGTCAATGAAAATGTCAAGTGATGCGGATGCTGCTCTGAAGAAGATCGAAGAGGAATTGCAAGCTGTGAATTTAAATTACCAGGAGTTTCAGCGATATAGAAGTAAATAGTCGTCTTTAATCCAAACTTATAATTCATTCAACATACTCACTCTCAACCTACTTAGTGGTCAATCGACTATTTAATTCAGTAATGATTTTTTGGGTTAAGGTGTAATGAACAGGCACCAGCAAATGAATTTAGGAGGCAATGAAACGGAGTCGTCAATGGAGCTGCAACGGCTACAAAGTGAAGTACATGGAAATGTAATGTCACAAATTGAAATTTTTGAAACGTTTTATTAATTTTATTGTAGTTGGTCATTTTATTGAAATAATTTAATGTTTCCACAGTTAAGATTGATAAAAAATGTGAAGGAGTACTTTGAAGCATGTATTTCGAAATTAGTGTTGGATCTTACTAAAATCAAGTCCCAAGTCCTTGATGACGAATTGTCTCGTTGGATTAATGCACAGTATTCATACGGAAAAGCAGTCTATACAGATATTGATCTTATCCAACGATGGTGTGAGGAATTGGTTGACTTAATATGGATCACAAGGGAACAATTGAAGAATGCTGAGCAAAAGCGCTTTCCAGTTCAGATCCAGCAAAACAATGGAGCTACCAATACATTCACTGAGCCCCTACGCACAGTGAGTATAATATTTCCAATTTATTTTTAGAAGCTAATTCCACCGAGGTCAAATGGTGAATTATCGAAATTTTATTGCATACAGTGCACTGCCCTGCTAACCGAGCTGTTACGGAAAAGTTTCATTGTCCATTCGATTCCTTCTCAAGTTTTGAGAACTTGCACTCGTTTTCCACCTCCGTATTTTGTAACAATCAGGTTCTTAATCGGAGGAAAATTGAATGTTTTCGTCTCACCCCCTTCGGTGCAGATTGAATTAATAAATGAGAAAAATGCCAAATCCTTAGTGCAGAAAGGTATCGTTGGCAAACCAAATGGGCTCCTGCAGAATAACAAAGGAAGAATGGAATATAATAAGGACACCGGGGATTTCTCGGCAGTTTTTAAGAATTTGAAAATGATGTCGAGAGAGAAACCAAATTCTACCGGAGGGGGTAACGGTAATCTTATCGTAACACGAGAGAAATTTTATTTGGTAGCCACCTCCGAAATCTCTGTAGGAGATTTAAATTTAAAGCTATGGGCCATTTCATCCCCTGTGGTGGTTATCAGTCATGGCAGTCAAGAAGCTCAAGGATGGGCGACAATAACTTGGACAAATATGTTTGGAGAAGGCCCTCCACCCCAAATCGCACCAGAAACAGTGCAATTTGCTCAAGTGGCAGAACTATTAGATCGTTTCACAGCTAGAACTTTGGGCAGAGGACTTTCTCCGCAAAATCTGGAATTTTTAGCCAAAAAAATTCCTATGTAAGTACCTTATGCTTAGTTACTACACAGAATTCCTCAGATTGTAGCAATGGAGATGTTAATGGATTGATTTTCACAATTTTGCAGGAAGAATAACGTAATCAGTCTGTCAGACTTTGCAGCTGACAAAAAGGCAGTACCAGGATTAGAGTTCTCGTTCTGGGAGTGGTTTTATAAGGCCGTGAAACTAATTGAGAAGGAAAAGAACCTCAAGGAGCTTTGGGTTGAAGGTTATATTGTTGGTTTCATTAGCAAAAACGATGCAGAGAGTTGTTTGCGAGGGTGTGCACCAGGGAACTTTCTGATACGCATTTCCGAATCTGTCTTGGGAGCAATAACATTTACTTGGATTGAGAAAGGTTAGTTATTTATAAATAATCAATAAATATGCAAGCAGTTGATGAACTTTACTCTGAATAAAAACACTATTGCACATAAGCTATTGACTGTTATGCAAATAATGATTAATTAATGCAATTGCTCTGATTGTAATAGATGGAAACATTTACAATATGGAACCTTTCACAAGTCATTCCTTAAAAATACAAAGTCTGGCAGAAAAGGTTCATGACTTGGAAAATTTCGAATATCTTTATCCGGATATCCCCAAAGATATCGTCTTTAAAAAGTACTACGAAGTACTTCCAAGCAGTTCTGTTGGAAGACCGTTTCAATATGTCAAACCATTTGTTATGATGATGCTTAGGGGGTATGATAATTTTGTGCTTGCTTTATTGATGAGTTAATGCTTTTAGTGTCCGATACTAAAATTGTATGAATAATCATATTTTTTTGCAACAGTTCTCAGTTTCATTGCGGTAGTAGCAGTTCTCATCTTGGTGGTAGCAATTCCGGAGCAAGTCATAGTGCTAGAAGTTCCTTTTCCATATCCAGTAGTTGCAATGGAAGCTTTCCGAACACACCCCAACCAAATAACGAAATTCACTCAAATCAATCTTCTCCAAGCGTACAGGATGTAGTAATGGACATGGACGACCCAACAATGTACATAATAATGTTTTCCTTTATTTCTACAAAATTAAAATTATTGAATACACAGGTGGTATACATTTTGTCTTTAATCTCAAGGTGGTTGGACCTGGAAGAAATTTTGCAAACCCAAAACACGCTGCCTTTGCCTAATTTTGTTGTTTCTGACAGTATTACCGATGTGGAAGAGTTTTTGAATGATGAGGAGAACACATCATTGTAGTCAAATTAATTGAGAATAGTACTTAACTAAATCAAGCTACATTAAATCTACAACTGAATAAAAACATGCTCATTTTGTGCCGTAAATACATTCGTTTGTATGTAATAATGTACTACAGCAAGATAAAGTTGTGCATTTATCATAAAATATTACATTATCGCTACCTATATCCAGTTATAGGGATGGGGAGTGATATCAATAAAATTTAATGGTCATGTAATTTAGTTAAGCTTAAAATATGGAAAAAAGAAGGTAACACATGATTCTTTGAAATCGAATTTGGTTTTCTTGATTTGTTTCGGAGATTTATAACTTCGGGTATACTTTGATGGAGTTAGTAACAACTTGACATGATCAATGGCAATAAGCGTCGACATCGAAGTATTAATTCTTCTAAATAATTATGCAATACAAGTTAACTTTGTAGACATGTTAGAAATACCTGGAAATACCATAATATAATAGCATGACCATTGATTGTATACGTTTGCATATTTAAATCGTTTATTGGATAGGTGATAGGGTAGGTCACTTCATAATACAAATACATGAACATTTACTGATATAGATACTAAATCATTATTATTATAATCCCTCAATTTGCTAAAACCTCCTACGTATCAAGTTTAAATACGTACACCCACTGCTTACATTACAGATTGCTCACTACTATGAAGCAGTTTCTAGTTTCTACGTAGTTTGTAATTGGCATAATTGGTGATAGCATTTGCTACGCGGTATGTCATTTATCTTAGCCATTAATAAATGTATATGGCAATAGTACAATAGTAAGTAAATAAGAATACACCTATCGAAGAGATTGCAGTTTTATGATGCGGGGAGCACATAAGCTTGTATTATTTATGTTTTGCTTCTTTTAGAATTAAATTATTTCTTAATGCTGTATTGTGGTTCTCGTTTGACATTAGTAGGTATATTTAATTTAACATTAGTGTTACTGTTAAGTAGGTGGAGAAATGACCTGTAACGGGAAATTCTATAATTTACGTAATGTCGAATTTATGACGCTGACAAAATAGTAATTCGTTTGAAAGATCGAGTGATAGTTTAGAGTTTCATATATGCAAATAAATGTTCATTATTTCTTCATTTACATTCTTGAGTTTAGTTACAAAATGTATAGTTATTCCACACAAACATTAAAATCCCTGCACCTTACGTATAACTGAATTTAAATTATACTGACAAATCCCGTCACAATCTTCGCCAATTTGGCTAAAACCAGAGGGCATAATGGAATAATTGGAAGGCTTGCCAAAACAATTTACTACTAACCTTTACTATCTTGCATGTGTACTATTTAAAAGCGTGTAAGTAATTACCTGTTTAAAGCTTGTCCTACTGCATATGATATTATCTTTAATTCAATCCAATAGATGAGTTTTTTGTTTTTGTGTCATACTATTTGTATAAAGCTGTGGATGAAACATCAATCTACTTGATACAAGAGTTGAACTTCCAGTAAAATACTACGAATGCACGAAACCAGTAAGTACACTACATACCAACATTAGTTAATTATCCTGACTTTATAAAATGCTAAACATAGAAGTATAGCTTTAGTGTGCATTGAATCGATGCGATGCAGATATTATAACTGCGGTTTGTTAAGCTCATGCTAAGCCATTGTCCAAGCTTAAATCATTTTACAGCAAGCGCATACGTTTAATGTATTGGCTCATATCTCCCAAATTATTTGTTGATTTATCGTTATCAATATGCTCGACTATTGTCCTAGTAGGTATTAATGGTATTAGGTATACTATTAGGTATCTGGAAATACGTTGCTGTAAACTGGGTGTTTGTGGTCACAGATAGATAATAATTTGTGTATTTACTTGTTAACTATTAACACTCATCCATGAGTAAACGTAACATAGCCACCCAGAGCTAATAATTCTCCATGCATGATTGGCCACCTTTTACTACTGGATTTCCTTTTTCGCTCTGCGTCACAGGGCGAATACTTATTAATTTATTATTATTATGCAGTTGTCGATCGCTTAGTGCGTGCGATAATTTTTTTCTCAACACTCCACTAGTGTCATTTTTACATTTCCTTGTAACATACGACATTAATTGAAAAAACTACTGTAAGTTGGTATATTCAAACTATTGAAAGTAAATCAAGCAGAACTTTCTTCAGAAGACATTATCCAGAAGTTGTCTTATTTACTAAGAAATCCGGATTTGCCGGCTACAGAAAATTATTATAATACTAATTAGGTACACTAGATATATATTATCTGTCAATTAGCATTTTCCAATCATAATCATTACTCGTTAACACAAGAAGCAAGAGTTACTAATCACAATCACCTAATTCTTGAATGCATATTGATTTTAAAGGAAAAGAAGAGCACAAAAGCCATCATTCAAGACACTTCTTAATTTTTACCCAGCAGTGGTCACTATGTCTCAGTGGGCAAAAATCCGAGCTTTAAAGCTACATGATGTAGTCACTGCGCTATACGTTGATAATTTTCCTCTGGAAATAAGAGGAGTCCTTGCACCCTGGCTAGAACAATATATTTTGTAAGAAACTTTAATACTGAATAGTTTTAAGGGATTTCCTATTATCTAAGTAAATTATTTACATTTTTATTTGTTCAGTACCAGTGGAATAGACCCAGATAATCTACAACATGCTAGCTATGTGCAAAATTTCTTTACTAATCTTCTTGAGCAGCTGCAACTGGAAATAAAAAAGATTGACGAAACCGATGACAGAGGATTGTTTTTTAGAAAATCTCTTATAGAGGCGCACAACAAAATTCGGGTATATCACATTTTTTTACCTTATAGTACTAAGATCCTTAATTGTGGCCGACAAGTACACTAATTGCTGTATTTTTCCTGGTTTAGCAAAAATATTATTCTGATGCTGCGTCTCTATTCAGAACACTCCAATATTGTTTGCAACAAGAACAGCAAGCAATCATTGAAGCTGAGAAACGGGCTGAAAGGGCTCCGTCTTCAGTCAGTCCATGTCCTCCTCCTGTGAATAAAGATCTCCATTTCCGTTCGCAGTTCAATGAATTAACAACAATGAAACAAACTATACTCCCCTATGTACAAAATATGAAAACATCAGTGGAACAAACTGCTATTGAATCAACAGAATTGCATAGACACAATGGTAAGTTGACGAAAACCACTAAAAGTGCACCGAATTCTTAATGATTTTTTACCGTAACTGTTATTTTGACAACTTCTGTAAATTTCAGCTATAATGATGCAAGCTCAAAGTCATCCAAACGGATCTTCCATCTTGCATGAACTGAACGTGAGAAAAGCGCAACTGGAGCATAATATTGCTCAATATGTAAGTTATATTCGATATTTATACACAAAAACTGGTAGCATTATCAGGTAGGCACCCCAATATTCCAAGACTTCATATCACAGTCTGACAATAAAGCCTTTACAATTACAATCATATGTTATATTTTTTGATTTTTTTCAGAGAAACTACTTTATTTATAACTCTACTGCTTTAGAAGAACAAATTCAGAGCATTCTCAGTAAATGTACATTAATTCAAACGGAAGTCATCGAAGAGGTCAGATCTTGGACAGATGAGCAACGACTAAAGGCAAATGGTCTTGTTATAAATCCAATAACAAGAACAGTAGATATGTTACAGGATTGGTGTTGCGAACTAGCTAATAACCACATGAATATGCTTCAACAACTGAAGGAAGCAGAGAGGCTGAAACAAAATCTGAATGTTAATGATGGTCTTCACGTCTCTCTAAAAGAATCCTTTTCTGGACTTGTCAAAGAAATTGTGGCGAAAAGTTTTATCGTGGAAATTCAGCCTCCTCAGGTGATACAAACGAAAACAAAGATTGCTTCTGGGGTAAGTGTCCGCCTTCTTGTCGGGGCCACTTTGAATCAATACTTAACCCCCGATGTCACTGTTACTTTAATCGGAGAATCACAAGCTTACGCTCTCTACCATCAAAATCAAAGCGAAACAATTTACAAAGTTGTGCAATTAGCTCCCCTCACGAATAGCAAAAGTAACATGAAGTTTGACGGGAAGAACAGATTTGCTGCTGAATTTTCCAATATTAAAATGCCTGACAAAATACCTCGACGAGGGAATCGAACTCCTTTGGAATTGGTGTCTGAAGAAAAAGCTTGTTTTCACTTTGGGTCGATATTCGTCGTCGGAGATTTAACTATTCCGGTTCGATTAACTTTAGATTCTTTTCACACACAGTTTTCGCTGTTAATTTAGCAATAAAATCATTTATTATTTTTCTTAGATCTGGACTTTGTCTTTGCCAATTGGAATCACTGTTCATAAAGTTCAGGAAGCTCTTGCGTGGGGGACAATCACTTGGGATAACAGTTTCGCCCAACCTGGTCGTCTGCCTTTCCAGGTATCCAACAAAGAACGCTGGGAAGCAGTGGAAAATATGCTGGATATAAAGTTTGCTTCCAGAACAGGACGTTCGCTCACAGCAGATAACAAGGAATTTTTGAAACAAAAAGTGTTCCAGTAAGAAATTCTTCCTGTGCTCTACATTGTATTTATAAATTGAATTCTTAGTCCCAATAATCCATGCCGAAGTTTTACTGCATTGAAAATCTTGTCATTAATTTAGAAGCAGTGCCAACAACGATGGGTACGTAACATGGTCAATGTTTTACAAGGACGAGCTCCCTGGGACTTTGACAAAAAGCAAAGACAGCAAGGAACCCAAAGGGTTTACATTTTGGCAGTGGTTTTATAGTATAATGGAGTTAATTGAGTCAAAATGCAAAGATTTATGGCAAGCTGGCAAGATAGAAGGATTCATTAGCAAAGATAGTGCAGAAAGAAAACTTTCTGCTAAAGCAGATGGAACTTTTTTGATGCGATTCTCTGACTCAAAGTTAGGAGGAATTACCATTGCCTGGAAGCATTCTGGTAAATAATTCATAAATATTTAAGTTTACTTTTTCCTCTTGTACAACTTGCGATTGATGACACATTGCGGTTATTAAACCTAATTGCCAATATAATATGCGACTCATCCTTTTATATACATACATTTCAATTTATGCTAACCAAACCATTTCGTGTGTACACAGATAAGAAGGTTTATAGTGTGCAGCCGTATGTAGCTACAGAGTTGGATACAAAAAGTCTACAAGACAGAGTGAATGATCTGCCACACCTTCAGTTTTTGTATCCGGATACTCCAAAAGCTATTGCGTTTGAGGTCACACCTCCAGGTACTAATAACCTATTTAGCCAAGATGAAATGATAAGCCAATTAATATTTGTAAGTCTGAAGTTTTATTTCATTTCTAATAGAACCCTTAACTCGTTCGCCTTCCGGGATCCCAACAATTGGAAAAGGCTATGTCACACCAAAATTGGTTGAAACAGTTCCTGAGTTAGTAATTATCGAAACTTAATGATCTCAGCCTAATAAATGCATTTTACAATCATCTATCTAATTTAAGATTAATTTAAATGAACTAGACTGTCTTGTATAGTGTTGGCGTAAATCCACTTCCTCCCGGAGCCCATCTTGTGACCGCAATGACCCCAACTCACCCGCCAATGTCACCCTCTCCTCATCCCTTCGTTTATGGATTTGTGCCTTCTCCGCTTTCAGACTCGCAGGTGTCTTACGGAAGCCCTGTCAGTAGCGCTGACTCATACGATGTGTACAGGTAACCTACTATTTTATTGCAATATGTCACATTATCCATATCTGCTTCGGCAACCTAATTTGCTCAATGTTTGACAGCAACTCAAATATTTACAATTCTGAATTTCTGACCATACTAATAATAAAATATTCTTTTCCTCGTTTACAGTGACGACTCCGTCATAAGAGAATTGGAGGAAATGCTGGATAAAACAAACTACATGAATTTTGACTCGCCATAAGTAATAAAAATAACTTTTTCGTGCACTGAAAGTTATATAAGATTGCATGTACAAATATTAATTCTACAAAATACTAAATAATGCAATTCAACTACACAATTATTATTCAATCAACACAATGGTATAGTCAATGGTAAATGAATGCTAAAAGTGTTTAGAAAGTATAGTAATGTCACACATAAGTTCAATTTTATATAGCAATTACCTATGTTCATTATACATGTTGTATAACAAATATAACTAATACAGTTTGTGTGCTACTGCTTTGGCTACTGCTGTATATGTAAAACACATAAAATTAATACATCATTTCATTCAACCTACTATGGACATGTATGATAGAAAAGGTGAATATACAAATGTCATTATTGTGTTTCAAAATCAATCAAATAAACATTATTGTACAAACTGATTTCTCAGACTTCAGATTTTTTATAATCCTTGCCTTGGCATATTTCTACGGGGCAGGTACTGTGGATATGTGGAAAAGTCAGTCCTATTCTACATAACTATATTATAGAAAAGCACCACAGTTCCTTCTGTCCCATAACGCAAGCAACTTTTGTAGTTAAACATCCGGGATTCCAACCATGTGTAACTCACATGAAAATTAAGAAATACTTTCAGGATTGATAGAGATAAATAGAGATAGAAGCAGTCAAGTAAATTATTTTACAAATTGATAGTCCTGAGATTTTAATCCCAATCAAGCTTAGGCGATTTAAATCTGATTATCCAGTAACCCATTATTTATTTTATTTTATTTGTTAAAATGTACAAAACAGTTTGAGACTGTCCTTTGTTCACAAATAACATTATCATCCGCGTATTTTGTCGTTGTACTCAACAGCTCGGCAGCATTTTAACCGGATTTGGCTGTACACAAAAATTCAATTCAGTAAGGGTTATTTCTAATTTGTTCCTCAGTATGAGATTTTTCATAATTGGACAGTGGATCTTTTCTTACCCATTTTACTCTTCACCATATCTGCTAACGCGGGTGATACGTTGGTGTACATTTCCAAAGCTCTCTTTTGGAGCATTTCCATTGCACCAGAAAGATGACCGGCAATGTTACCTGCCATTACTTGTCTTTCTTCTGGTTTCATAACTTCATTGTAGTGCCAAGTAGCTAAGGAGTAGTTGTCGTCGTATCCATTGTCAAAGCGAACTACATCTCCAGCCTCTACTGCATAAATGGATTGATTTCCTCGTTGGTCTATTTCTGCCCCCATGAAACTATTAGGAAAATAATTTGGAGCTCCACTAGTCTTGATATGTTTTCCCCGTCCATCTCTCATATACGGGTTCAATTTAACCATAGGATCTGGACGATTAACAGGTAGTTCTAGGAAGTTAGCTCCCAGTCTATAATTTTGTGAGTCGGAATAAGAGAACATTCGACCATGGAGCATTCTATCTGGACTTGGTTCTATTCCTGGGACTAGATTTCCTGGATCAAAAGCTGCTTGTTCCAATTCCTCGAATCTGTTTTGTGGATTTCTGTTCAGTGTCATTTTTCCAACGGGAATAAGAGGAAAATCCGGGATTCTCCAGAATTTTGTTATATCAAATGGATTCCATGTATAATTGGCAGCTTCTTCAAATGTCATTACTTGTATAGAAAGTTTCCAACTAGGAAAGTGGCCAGTAGCAATAGCATTGTACAGATCTCGAACACAGTAATCGGCATCTACTCCAGCAAGTCTAGTTGCTTCCGCCCAATCTAAATTCTTGACACCTTGCTCTGATGTCCAATGGAATTTAACGTAAACAGCCTCATTGTCATTGTTGACCATTTTGAATGTGTGGACACCGAAACCATCCATTTTCCTCAAACTTTCGGGAATAGTAGAAAATTGAAACATCGTATGCAAGACTGACTCTTGACGAAGGGTTACAAAATCCCAGAACATATTTGGGTCAAATAAATTCGTCTCAGGGTTCCTTTTACGACTGTGGACAAAGCTCGGGAAGAGAATTGGATCCCTGATCGGAAAATTTATTATATTGTTCCCAGCTATATCCCAGTTACCTGTCAAATAAATAATAGTACAGGAAAACTAAACATTCTATCTCTAAAACCTATTTCTCTAATCACTCTGTTATGCATTTAAGTTTGATAATTAATATCGCATAGTTGTAATGTAATTTAAGTCTACCTTCTTCCGTATAGAATTTGGTAGCAAAACCTCTGGGATCATTCACTGTATCTGCTGAACCCTTCTCCCCTCCGACAGTTGAGAAACGGACTAGGACTGGCGTTTTCTTACCAACTTTATCAAAAACTTTCGCTTTGGTGTATCTTGTGATATCATCCGTGACCACAAATTCCCTAATTAAACATTGAAATAATAATAAGATTTTGCCACATCTGAAGCAAATAAATATATTTTAAATTCTGTATTTAAATATTTCATATACAACAAAGCTATTATACCCGAAAGCTCCGGCCCCCTTTGCATGAACGACCTGAATTTTCAGAGTGAACAAAAAAATTTAATTCCCTACGATCATCTAGACTTTCTGAGTAATATTAATGATGATGATTTTGTACATTTAGTTGCATTAGGTGTACAAAACCATTTTTGTTAAACACTTTTTAGTAGTAAAATTGTGGTAGCAATAGTCAATAATTTAAATATCAATTTACGCGTTCCGGAATCCGTTCTCTGTCGAAATGAGCCATGAGATCAAGAAAATTAGTGTCTTGAAGAACCATTATTCCATCTCTACCCGCTGTTTGTGAAGCAGTCATACTTGGAATGGGGACTCCTCGTTGATTAGTGGCTTTTGACTGGACTCTGATTCTTTTCTTTCCATTTTGCCAATTGATCTCCTGCAGCATCGCCATTGCTCAGTTCAACTAATCTCACAAAACATACCTGAATTTAAATTGGTATTAAGAAAACACAAAATCAATATTCCAAATGAATTATAACGCACTATTATGCAGTTAGATATAAGAAAATAATGTGTTGGAAAAAGTTCTCAAAATAGCTGCTTACATAACAAAGCAGATAGGAAAATGAATTTCAGCATAACCGTTTGTCTAATATTCGTGATTATGAATGAGACGATTTGAAAGGAAGGAGCGATCAAATTAAATCTTTAGAGCCTGATTGTCTGATTAGGTATGAAAATTTAATGTTTCTCCATAATTCTTTTATACATCCATTATCTAGAAGCTAAGTATCAAAGGTTTAGCACTAAACAAACGTTATTATCGTATTGGAATTGTACACGCGTCATTATCATATCATATCCACAGACAAACTTTTGAGTAGATTTAAAATAATGTGAGCAAACAAATCAATGCATGACATTGCGCAACAATTCGTGAACTCACTGCAAAATAAGAGTAATAATATGCATTTTCTCATTGTTTGACCTTTAGTAAAGTATAAAGCGAGTACTAATGAATTAAAACAATATGCATACCCAACAACATCAACAGTAATATCGATGGCATTTACACATCTTGCTCACAGTTCACAGTTGACATCCGTAGCCAAGTGAAGGCTCATCACCTCTTTCAGTCATGTAGGCACTATGACGTGATCAAATAGAAAAGACAATGACAGTGAGCCATTTTTCGATGGCAGTGACACAATCTGACATTTACTGCTGAAATTAACTATTCCGAACAATTCGAAATTTGGTGATCTGAATAGTCAATTGTCATTTTAAATGTCACCATTCCTCAGCATAAGTGTACTAACTCATTTTGTAATAAAAATGAGTGAGAATATTCTCATTTCACCTTTTGTCATCATGTCATGTCTACGTGTTCTCAATTGCAATTCGAGGATTTCACTCGACACGCATGCAACCCTATTCATAATTATATGACATCCGCATTTATCCGCTTTAAATCTCTGCAACGTATGTAATTCTCCATTTATCCTTAACCCCTGATAAACAGATTTTAAGTAGAGCATCTCCATACTCTATGCAAACAATGTTGAAAAACAAATTCAAGGTACACCAAAGGCGGCGTAAAACTTTTAGCAACTCTAGTGTTTGTTATCTCCGTCCATTTTAGTTTACATAAATGTTGATTGTAGTACTAGACGGCAGATTTAAAAGGTTTTGGCCAATAACAACACTTGAGTATTCAGTCAATCATAATTGTCATAAAAATGGTAATGGTGTGATTAGACGATTAATATTTGTGTTTGTACTAGACGGCAGATTTAAAAGGTTTTGGCCAATAACAACACTTGAGTATTCAGTCAATCATAATTGTCATAAAAATGGTAATGGTGTGATTAGACGATTAATATTTGTGATAATAGCGTTTTTGATGATTATAATATTAAGTAATGCTCGATACTCGTTACTGATGTGTGCTACAATTATATAAAATACAATAAAATACAAACATATTTTGTTGCATGAAAAGGAAATTCTTGTAGCTCTAAGTAATTTTAGGAACGAGCGAATGTTTACTAAAAGTAAATGTACAATTATGTGAATACATTCTATTTACATTTGCAATCTACAAATTTAGCATTATGTTTTCAGTAGCAAACATGCATGTAGTACAGCAATTTATAGTTAAATACGTACTTACATCAGCTATGATTAATTATCTATAATCTTCTAATCATATAGAATAACTGCTCTAGAACCCATTAGTACAATAACAAAGCATTGGTTTAGTATTAGGATTCATTCAGAGTTGCCTATAAATAAAATAGAATGACCTTCGTAAGTATAGGTACCACCTACATAAACATTCTTTGTTTTTC